>PVIU01011618.1:0-63875 GCA_004026605.1 Ondatra zibethicus
GGTTGTGAGTGTCTCAGGCGTGGGGTTATCTGGACTAATCTGAGGCTGACGGTTGTGAGTGTCTCAGGCGTGGGGTTATCTGGACTAATCTGAGGCTGATGGTTGTGAGTGTCTCAGGCGTGAGGTTATCTGGACTAATCTGAGCTTCTAGTTGTTTGTTTCTTGGGTTTTTTTCTTTTTTCAGGGCTGGGGATCGAACCCAGGGCCTTCGAAATGACAAGCAAAGCATACTAACCCCACACCACTCCACCAGTGCTAGCCTGTTTCCTGTTACTCAACAAAACGTCCCTCTTTTATTATTTTCTTATCATTTCCTTAATCTCTCTCTCTATGCTGATTGTTAAAAAACAACCCAATTTACAGTAATATTCAGAAACATCACAGGTTTAACAGGCCAGGAAAATAAATTCTCATATTTTTGGTCATGAGCCTAGCCTTTCATGGCTGAGCCATCTCTCCAGCCCATAAAATAAATTCTTAAATGGATCAGGGGATGTGATCCAGGGGGGTAAAATGATTACCTAGCATTTGTGAAGCCTGTGTTTGATTCCCAGCACCACGTAGACCAGGGTTGGGGCCATGCCTCTGCAAACCCTGTACTTGGGAGGTAGAGGCAAGAGGATCCAAACTTGAAGGTCATCCTCATTACTGAGCAATTTTGAGTCCAGCCTAGGCTAAGTGAGATCCTGTCTTTAGAAAAACATATCAACCAGTCAATAAATAAAAGTGACTCACCAAGTGCCACCTAAAGCCATCTTGTATGCTGCCCGTGGCATGGATGGGTGGTCCACACGGATGTACACTGGTCGTGTGAGTCTCTCATTTTGTAGGCAGGTGTCACTGAGAACCAGGCAACTGAGACCACTGGCCCTGGGGTTCACAATCACATTAAAAGTTTGCTGTATTAAATAATTTTGTAATGAAAACTGTGTGTATAGGCTGGGTGTGTGGCTCAGCATTCACAAGGACCTGGGTTCCATCCCAGCACACCACACAAACCAAACCTCTAGGTTTCTGGGCTGTAGTCACTTTCACTTTCCAGTGTTTCTTCTACTCCCCAAGGCTCAAAAGAATACGCCAGGCCACAAGGATTGGCCTCTGTGACAGAAAGAACATGACCTATTACATGTATTCTTCTGAAAACACATGGAGGTAGGTCAGAGGACAAAGAGCTACTTCTGGTCATTTGTTCCCCTCCTAAAGCAATTTTAATAACTGAGTGAGCACTTCCCAAAGGTGGAAAGACATTTACCTTTCTGTTTGTCCTGTTCCTTGAGCTTGCCGGGCTGACCCGATTAATGTCAGCAGCATTGGCCTCCTCCTGACCCTGAATGCCTTGTGCATTGAAACCAGAGTGTTGGTTCCTGTCTGCGCCATTGTACCTTGTTAGAGAAGGTATTTCTATTCTCCGGAGAGGGAACAATAAGCTACTGTATGTTTGGTCTCTAGAGTTCATTTCTTCATGTTTTCATTAGTTTTATTCATAAGATTCTATTAGAGTCGATTGTTAAACAGCTGGAAACGTCCCCAACAAAGGACAAAAAGGTTCTTCTATAAAACAAGAACAGCCCATCCCCTGCCCAGACTTGAAGGACCATAAATTAGTGTAATAAACTGCAGAGTATAAGTAAGTAGCTTTTCTTCTTACTCTTTTAGGGACCTGGAACTTGCGAGTCTGAGTCTGAAACTAGGTCAGCAACCTAGTTAAAAAAAATAATAATCTTACTACACATGCTGGAGTTTGCTGCTTTGAGAAATTCCAGCTCTGTCTAGTTAAATTTTAACCCTATAGGCTCATTTTGTTGGATTCAGTTATCACGCCTGACTTAGAATGATTGAAATTTGTGTTAAAGTTGTTCATCAGAGTCTTTCTTAAAAGATTCTTCTTTAAAAGAAAAATCCTACCACCACTCCACCACTTCTGGAGTTCATGGTAAGGTAGGCATCCTGAAGATTTCACCTCATGCAGTTCCATCATGGCATCTCATTTTTTTTTTTTTTTTGCCAACCCTAGGACCTCTTCCTCCATGTTTTGAACTCAAGAAGACATCTGATTGCAAAATTCACTTTGCTTCGTTACTGCCGAGAGCACACAAGGCAAAAATTTGGACAAAATTTCAGAATCTGCATGGCCATGTAATTCGAAGCCAAGAACACAAAAGCAATCCCATCGCTTAATATTTATTAAGAATTAAGCTCCCAGAGGGAGCGGTCGCCAGCAGAGATGGAGGCACGTTCAGTTCCCCATCTCAGGAGAAACTTGGCCCATACATTGGAACAAGCCTTCCTCTTTCTCGTGAATTGTACAGTTTTAAAGAGAGCAGCATGGAGCTAATCATTATAGAGAGAAGAAGAAAAGACTCTTTGGGGGAAAAAAATCAGCATCTATTGAAAACACATGCCAAACGCGTCCCTGGATTTTGCAAAGGGATCAAACTGTAGTCTATCTATGCATTGCATTGTTTTTATATCCTGGCTTCTAAGTCTGAGCATAGCTAGGTTAAGGAGGTAGGAGCAGGAATTCCGTAAGAATATTTGCTTTCCAGTACAGTGGCTGGCTATCTTATTTTGAATTAAATGTTTCCTAGCAGGCAGCTGGTCCTCATCCACCTGCCCCCACCCTCCCCTTCATGATGTTTGCCCACAACTATTCCCTTAACACAGCTAGTGGCTTTGGCTCATCTTTGGATTCTTTAAACAAGTGGCCAGCCATCTCTCTAAGGCACTGGACGAGTATTCCCAGTGCAGGCATAAGTCCCTCTGTTGCCAGTGAATACCTCATTTGTTCTATAAGCAGCAGGACAATTCCCTAACTGTTTATTCACTCCTAGCACTCAGAGACTGAAAACTCAGAAACCAACGGCCATTCCTTTTTTGACCCTTCAATTAGGTCTGAAACAATGGAAGGCAGAAGGAGAAGATTTCTTCCCTTCTTCAGACGCGTGGAGGAAGTTTTCTAGGGTCTGTGCAAGCCCCCAGACATCATCCCACCTGCCTGGGCTGCAGCCCCAGACTTGGCACCTCCAGGGTCCTTACTTGCTGCAGACTAGAGTGCACCTACCAGGCCAATGCATCCCTCCGTACTTACGTGTTAGAAAGACAGAAAGATGGGACTTCGGACTTGGAAGCAAGAACCTTGTTCTTACTGGGCCTCTGTGAATTACACAATTTTAAATAAAGCAATATGGGACATTACAATAGAGTGAAGACAGGGCAGCTTTCTGGCAAAATAATGCATTAGAAACACATGTTAAAAGCTTCCCTGTGTGAACAGGACCAGACCTCTCTGCTGTCCTCTGGTCTCCTGGGCTGTTTCTCAGGTACCCCTGGATCTGTCGACACACTTGGCTCCCATGCTTGCCTCCCCACGTTGGCTTTGTCAGGAGTCCGAGTTCTCTGGCTAATCTTCCTGCTCAGAAGCCATGCTTAATGTTTCTTGGGAGTTTGTTGAATGTCTCCCACTTTCCTGCTTTGGGAATCATGCTTTCTCTCCTTCCTGTGGCCTTCTCACACGCCTCCAACCTGCGGCAACTTGGATGGTGTCAATCTGGATGTTATTGGCCCTGGTTCTTTCTGCTTTTCCCTCTGGTTCCTGAAACCCTGTACCAGACTTCTGTCCAACTTTTGAATTCATAGATTAAGAAATCCAAAGGTAGATATAAATTCTGAACCTGGGCCAAGCATGTGGGTGGAAATCTCTAATCTCAGAACTCTGGAGGTTGGGGCAGAAGAGCACCAAGTTCAAGGTCAGCCTGGGCCATTGCAAAATTCTGTCTCAAAAACAAGCAAAACGTTTTAGATCTGATTAAAGAAAAAAGAACAATGTAATGTTGTGGAAAACGTGAAGTGTTTAGATGGTGATCAGTGTTATGGACAATTTTCGCTTACTTGAAGGAATTAAGAGTTCATGGTGGCAGCTCTTCTTTGTTTTATATTCAAGAGGGAATTCTCCAGATCTTTTCTGCAAAGGGATAAACTAGAAAGAATATGACAGAGGCCAGGAAAACATTTAGAAGTGTTGGAAAAGGAGGACGATAAGAACGACAAGCAGTCCTACTTGTTTATGAGAACAAAATACTTTGTAACTTCGTAACTCCCTTGAAGAATTCAGTGCTGGTGCTGGAGAGATGGCTCAGTGGTTAAGGGCACTTGCTGGTTTGATTCCCAGTGCCCACCCAGAGGCTAATAACCATCCTAACTCTAGTTCCAGGAAACTTGCCAGCCTCCCCCACCCTCATGGACACCAGGCACATACATGATACACTTACATACAAGCAGGCCAAATGCTCATACACATAAAATAAAAGTAGTAAATAAGTCTTTTATAAAGATGTAGAAAGGGATGTGGTACTGGGCTGGAGAGGGGCTCAGTGGTTCAGAGAGCTTGATTTTGCGGAGGACCTGAGTTCAGTTCCTATCACCCCTATCAGGTGGCTCAGAACTGCCTGTAACTCTAGGTCCGGGGTATCCAGGACTGTCTTTTGGTCTCTTTAGGCATCCACACATACATGCACATGCATACATACATACATATATCCAACACATATGTATTAGTAAACACTCTCCCATAAATAAACCCTTCTCTTTAGAAAAAAATACTATGATATTACTTCATGAACATTGGCTTAGATTGTTCTCTCATTTCCTTTGTTTAATAAATATTACTAGACTATAAAATATGTGAAGAGGGCATATTGCTCCTAGGACTTACTGAGTGTAGAAGAAGCAACGAGTTAAAAATATACCAGGGAGATGAATCTCCTAAGAGCTGCCCACCCAGTATTTCCTAACACTCTTACTTCTGCTCATGTCCGTCCTCGGCATGGCCCAGCTCAGCGGGCAGGAAACTTTTCCAACCCCAGCACCCAATAAGTCCGCCCAGAACACGCTCTAGGAGTTTGCCCTTTCCTTGTCTTTCCTTTAAAAGGAGCTACATCTGCGCACTTGCCTGTAGCAGCGTTATTCCAGACCAGCTCGTAGTAACCCCGCTCCCCTTCCTCAGCGCTCCTCTCTCTACACATTCAGCATCCACCCTCTGGAGGCCATGTCGACCCTGGATGATCGAATCTCCCGACCCACAGCTCAAACACTGATGGATCTAGCACAAGCTTGGTGCTGGTGTAGAAACGAGGCAGAGGATGGTTACTAGGTGAAGGTGGTACAAGGCTGTGCTCTGAGGGACACCCTCATCCCCCGATAGAAGAGGCGTTGCTGGTAAGAAGAGAAAGAATGAGGCCGATTCACCAAAAGAAACAGAAGAAATGCAAGAAAAGCTATCTCTTTCTGGCTCCCAGCTGCCCTTCTATAGAGTGAGTCTACGATATCACTTCCACCTTAATGAGAAAGCATCCCTTCAATTTAAAGTATATTGAATCTCTTTTTTTCTCCCCCGCCTCTTTTTTTGTTCATTCAAGACAGGGTTTCTCTGTAGCTATGGAGCCTGTCCTGAAACTCGCTCTGTAGACCAGGCTGGCCTTGAACTCACAGAGATCCACCTGCCACTGCCTCCCGAGTGCTGGGATTAAAGGTGTCCACCACCACCACCCAGCTGAATCACTTTTTCTTGTTTAGTCTTAGCAAAGCACAAGAATTAAAAACTGAAATCAGCTTAAACATCCCCCAATAATGAAAGGATTAAATAAATTATTGTATGTTCACATGGCTGGTTTTTAAAAAAAAATGATTGATTTCATTTTGAGTTACATGCTTGTGAATGGATGTGTGGCTATGAGTGCAGACGCCTGTGGACGCCAGAGGTATCAGATCCCCTGAGGCAGAGCTTTGGAAGCTGCCTGACACATGTTTTGGAAATTGAACTTGTTTCCTCTGCAAAGCAATATGTGTTCTTTTAAAAAATGCTTTTTATTATTTTCAATAATGTCTATTCATTTATGTCTGTGCAAGGGTGTGTGCATGTGTGTACAGGTGCCCACAGAGGCCAAATATTCCTGGAGCTGGCGTTATAGGCATTTGTGAGCCACCTGATGTGGATGTTGAGAACTGAACTCAGGTCCCCTGGAAGAACAGCAAGTGCTCTTCACCACAGAGCCATCTCTCCAGTGAGCAGCGGCAAGTGTTCTTAACCACGGAACCATCTCTTTAGCCCCTAGCTGAATAGTTTTTTTAAATCAGTGCTTCAAACTGTCTGCATGAAAAAGGCAGACTGTGAAATTATATGTACATGTTACGTGCAACTATAAATACAGTCAACAAGGGCTGGAGGAATCCGTAAGGCAAATAGTTACTAAGTGAATGGGGGTTTGGAAAATGTTATTTTTGAAAAGGTTGCTGAGAACTGAACCCAGGGTTTCATAATCCGTCCATATTCTCGACCACTGAACTACACTCTCAGATTCCCAACAATGTCTTTTAAACAAAATTTGGGCTACCTGGATTTTGGGATATGGCTTTAGCACATCCTTCCCAGAATACTGATTATTCTGATTATGATATAAACCATCAGTCTCCCCTGAAACACAAATGTCCCTGAATCCTTCTTGTCTTTTTTGCCCATTTTCCGTGTTTGTATATGTGTGTATATGTGTGTGTGTGATGTGCAAATGTGTGTTTATTCCCATGTGTGGGCTCATATGTAGGTGCACACAGAAGCATACGTGTGCCTATTGTGGGGGACTGAGGTTAACGTTAGGAGTTCTCTTCAGTTGTGCTTTCGCCTTATTCTTGCAGCAAGGCCTCTCAGTCAAACCCGGAGCTTGCAGATATGGCTAGTCAGCTTGCTCTCGGGATCCTTTGTCTTCGTCTCCTGGCTAGAGTTACAGACTGGCTGCCATGCCTGCCTGGCATTTGCATGGTTTCTGGGAATCCCAACTGTGTTCCTTGCACTTGCTTGGCAGGTGTTTAACTGCTGAGCCACCTCCCGGCCCTTCCCTCTTGTCTTTCCTTCCCCACATGTAAACAGCAAACTCAACATCTGTGACAGGAAAATCTGCTGCCGATCAGCCTCTTCATGCCATGCCCTCTGTCAACAGCATGGTACAGGTGCCACCGTCTTGCCTGGATTGCCACATGTCCCTAGCCAGTTCCTCCAGGTCCACTTAGCTCCCCTTTGTCTCTGCCTTCACAGAAAATCAAGGGTGGTTGTCAAATAATACCCAGACTTGTGACTACTGATTTCTATTTTCCAAAAGAAGGGACCAGGAATCTTTGGAGAACTGAATGATTATAGTTCTGGGCAAGAATTGTAAGAGATTGGAGGAGGCAGGAATTGTACAAGACTAACTCAGAACATCTTACCACATCAGATGTCAATGAAGCCACTCAGAGCTACTGGGGTCAAAGACACAGAAGGCAGCTTAAAGAGGCCCTGTTGGTGCAAGACAGGGCAACGTAAGTACTGATTTTCAAATAAGTGACGGCAAGAAACTGAAACTGAGCAGAGAGCTAACGTCATGGATTAAGGGCTGTTGAGACAGATAGTTCAGTGGGTGAAGGGGCTTCTGCCCAAGCCTGATGACCCAAGTGTGGTTCTAGAACACGTGTGCAGGTGGGAGGAGAGAACTGACTCCATAATGTTGCATGTTCATCCCCACATGGTTACCATGGCATGTGGCCCCCCCACACATAATAACAATAATTAATAATAACAATGTGCACCCATGTTAGTACACACAGTACAACAATAATAATTAGTGAGCACAAAAAAATGATTTAAATAACTGTATGGAAAAATGCCTCCCAAATCATTTAGGAACTTTAGTGAGTATAGCAATACAAAGCTAACACAAAAGGTCAATTCCTTCCTTATATATCTGCAATGAATTTGAAATTTAAAACACAATGACATTTAGATTAGTGACAAAATAGAAAACAAAAACCCTGCAAAACAACATTAAAAAAAAAGTCCTCTGGTTATAAATCTGACAGATATGTTCAAGAGGTATATGAGGAAAGCTACAAAAGTCTGATGAAAGAAATCCAAGAAGGGGGCTGGAGAGATGGTTAAGAGCACTGGCTGCTCTTCCAGAGATCCTGAGTTCCATTTCCAGCAACCACATGGTGGCTCACAACCATCTGTAATGAGATCTGGCGCCCTCTTCTGGCGTGCGGGCATACATAGAGGCAGAATGTTGTATACATAATAAATAAATCTCTTTAAAAAAAAAAAGAAATTCAAGAAGTAAGCTAGGCAGAGTAGTTCACTCCCACAGGCGCTGGATGGAAGAATCCTTTCCTACAGGCCTGTGACACTCCCCAGGACCACACAGCAGGACCTGTTTCAAGCCAGAAGGCTGTATGACCTGTTTGTCTGTTGCTGTGATAAAGAAGTGTGACCAAAACTGGCTCCTAGAAGGAAGAACTTATTATGGTTCCAGACGGCTCAGGGCCCATCTCGGCAGGGAGGCATGGGTCGAGCAGCTTGGTGGCCAGAGGTGAGAAACTGAAGACTACATCCTTAGCCACAGTGAGGAGGTTGGACCAGAAGTGGTTTTGATGGATTGAAACTCTCAAAGCCCTCCCCTAGTAAGGTACTTCCTGCAGCAAGGCAGGAACTGGGGAGCACATGTTCAAATGCCTGAGACTATGGTGTGGACGTTTAACACTTAAACCATAACGAAAACGAAGGACAAAAAGATATGCTTGAACAGGGAGCTAGTCCTCCAAAGATCCTCTTGTTTCTGCTGAGGAATTAGGCTATCCCTGGCTTTTTATGTGGGTGCTGGGCATTCGAACTCTGATCCTCACACTTGGGCAGCAAACGCTCTTATCCTCTGAGCCATCTTCTAATCCAGTCTTGCACACATTAAACAGATGCTCTACCATCATACTATGGCCCCAGTTCTTGTGATTTTAGTTTCCACATGTACCCTATGCTTTCTAGAGTCCACTCCCAGGTTATTATGTTCCATTGAGATGTTTGTCACCTCTGTTTGCTGTCTGCAAACAGGTTTTTTTGTTTGTTTTGTTGTCGGTTTTCCGAGACAGGGTTTCTCTGTATAGTTTTGGAGCCTGTCCTGGCATTAGCTCTGTAGACCAGGCTGGCCTCAAACTCACAGAGATCCACCTGCCTCTGCCTCCCGAGTGCTGGGATTTAAGGCGTGCACCACCAGTGCCCAGCATGCCACCAGGTTTTAGTTAATACTTTTTTGTAATGTGTTTGTGTACACCCGACTCCCCACCTTGTCTGTAGACTGGTATTTTCATCTGCTTATTCTTTCAGAGGATAGTGGGGATAACTTCCAAATGAAGGAAAAAGTCCCTTGGGATTGTTGAGTGGTTGGAAGTACACATACTCTATGGGAGGAAACTTCTGGAAAATATCCAAATGCTGGGACCAGAGTTTCCGGTCACCGGGTCACTCAGCCTGTGATGTCATGCTCTGCCCTTTCCAGGTCCCTGTCTCTTGTTGAGAATGATGTTCACCTGCACAGTGCAGAGACTTCCAGAATCTGGATTATGAGACATTTGTGTTGTGGCTGATCTTAGACATGAAGGTAAAACTCAATATATTTTTAATACTTTCTTTGCAGCATAAATGTACACATTTCAGAATAAGTGGAAGAAATTGTATCTACCTTTTATCAACTAACAAAGTGTTTCTCAATGTTTTAATTTGGAAATCTTTTTTGTTTATGAAATTTATTCATTTGAAAATAAGCAGCCCATCTGGTTGGATAACTATCTCTCTAATTCACTTAACATTTACAATTTTCTTGTATGTTAATAAATATATGTTGTATATTTATTATATAGCATATACATAGTATTATGTATTTATTACAAGACAGGATCTACATTCTCTACCTATTAATCCTGGCCCTGAATGCTGAACCCTGTGGCTGCGCAGTGCACAATCAACATTTGTATGCTGAGACGGAAAACAATCCACATAGTTATAGTTGTTCAAGGCCACATCTAACGTTGAATTATAACCTGAAAATATAGAAAAAAAACCCTGAAAAATACTTCCCTGGGTACCTGTTGGGAAGCCTGCATTTCTCCTGGGAAGGAAGGATACAGATGACAATAAGACATTGCAAATTCCTTTTGCTTCTCCTTATCTCATTTTATCTTTGTCATCTCTGTTTCCTGGGAAGGATGGGAATTATCACAGCCCACATATTCATACTGCATTAGAGATGAGAAAGACGATGAATATGTGACTCTCCTGGATGATAAGTAGTAGAACTAAGCCTTTGAACCGTAAAGCATCAGTTTCACATTATTAGGCTTTGCCCAGAGCAGGGAAGATGATAGCTCAGTCTGTAAAGTGCTTGCCTTGCACGCAGGAGGCCCTGAGTTCGATACTGGCAAGCTCCTGGCCAGTGAGAGACTCTGTCTCAAAAAAAGGTAGAAAATCTCTGAGGAATAACTCTCTGTCTCCCTTGTGCGTGCGTGTGTGTGTGTTAGAGTGCATATTCAACATATTTAATATGAACTCTGGATTACATCCCCAGCATGAGAGAGAGAGAGAGAGAGAGAGAGAGAAAGAGAGAGAGAGAGAGAGAGAGAGAACAAAAGGAGATCTTTACCTTTTGTTGTTGTTTTCTTCACTCTGGATTTCCTTTGTTCATGTACCTGCATCTGCCTTCCTAGCAAGTAGCTAAGACATTTCAATCCATTCCTGACTACTGAGAGCAGTAAAATCTATAACTGCACTTATCGTTTTCAAAAGGAAATTTCTGAATCAGGAGCAATGCTGATGAACATAAAACACAGGGTATCTCTCCTGCCATTGGATGTGTTCTCCCTTCAAGATAGGCACGCTATGATGTGCTTAGGGCTTATACGTGTTAGGTTCCTGAAGATGCGTGACAGACGCCCACTTCCTACTCCTGGGCTGCAATCACTTCTATGGCATTTAACAAAATTTTACGTTTTATACCTGTTCCCATTTCTGTTCACCCTTAGGATGGGACTAAGGCCATGGACCACTGCTGTCCTTAGTGGCAGTTTTAACTTCACAGTGCATAGGAGGCTTAATTTATGCTAATTTAAAGGGCAGGAATTCCTCCTCTGACAGAGGGAGTACTCGACCCATTTGCATCTGCTTGTATTTCTCAAGACTAGATAGTGCTAAAAATAGAATATAGTATGAGACAAAGCGATCTGATTGCACATATACAGTTAAAAACACGTTATTTCAGCTTTGTGTTTTTCTCCCTTTCAACACTGAGGTTTGGGGTACTATTACATATATCTACAGTCTTGAGAACCAAACCGGTTTTAACTAGATTAGAAAATAGACTACATAGGATGATATCGTGATGCTCAAAGAAATGAATTGAATAATCAAATATTCAATTAATATATCAACACAAAAGAAATACCGAGACCCCCTATTTGTCACTGAACACTTCCACAGATTTTATTTTAAAATCTTAGGTCCACAAAGGAGGACTGTGAAAATGGTTATTAAATCAGAGAAAGTGAATGCCCACAAATAGACAATTCTTTTTATCTAAGCTACAAGAAAAAAATCTGTAATTGAATAAGGAAACTCTGGAAAAGGGTTATATAGGATATGTTAAATTTTATATGTAGAATGTGCATATGTTTATGACAAAAATCCTACTGAGGAGAAATAAACATCATGAGATCAATTATTTAAGATGATTATTATGGATTTGTAAAAAGGAACATTTTAAATAGAGAAATATTAATCATTATGCCGCATTTTCTCTTTGTGGCCTGAAATTCTTTGTCTCAACCACAGTTCTTGTCCTCTTTGGCTACCAGTCTGTCGTGTACGTTCTTCTACATCACTTTTCTCTCTTCCAATGTTTTGAACACAGCTGCATTTCTTAATAAAAGAAGTGAAACATGAAAAAAGAGATTTGAGGCCGCAGAGTTGGTACCCAGAGCTTGTTTGGGATAGGTGCTGAGAGCACATGGAATGAGCGGACGGTGCAGAGCGTGCACGGGGCGAGTGGACGGTGCTCAGTGCACACGGGGTGAGTGGACAGTGCTGAGTGCACACGGCGTGAGTGGATGGTGCAGAGCACGCACGGGGTGAGTGGACAGTGCTGAGTGCACACGGGGTGAGTGGATGGTTCTGAGCACACACTGGATGAGCAGATGGTGCGCATGGGGTGAGTGGACGGTGCTCAGTGCACATGGGGTGAGTGGACAGTGCTGAGTGCACACGAGGTGAGTGGATGGCTCTGAGCACACACTGGATGAGTGGATGGTGTGCACGGGGTGAGTGGACAGTTCTGAGCGCACATGGGGTGAGTGGACGGTGCTGAGCGCGCACTGTGTGAGTAGACGGTGCTAAGCGAGCACTGTGAGAGTAGGTCTTTGCATCCAGGCAGTTACTGTAAAAGCTATAGGAACCATATTACAGAATAAGATCAGAAAAACAAACTGAATAATCCTATTTTGTTTCCAGTTATTTTTATTTTTATTTAATATGTGAAAACTTATTTTTGAGATTGTAATTGAATTATAACGTTTCTGCCTTATGGTATCCTTCCCTCCCTCCAAATCCTCCCATATACCCCTCCCTGCTCTCCTTCAAATTCATGGACTCCTTTTTATGAATCTTTATTTGCACTTATTCCCCCCCTTTGGTTTTTAGAGGTTGAGTTTCTCTGTGTTAACAACCCCACCCTGGCTGTCCTGGAACTCGCTTTGTAGGCCAGGCTGGCCTCGTACACAGATTCGCCTGCCTCTGCCTCCTCCTGGGTGCTGGAATTAAAGGTGTATGCTGCTGCCGACAGGCGAGCTTTATTTCTTGTTTTTTAAGTTCTTAAAAATGTGTATTTAGCCAGATGTAGTGGCTTTAATCCCAGCACTCGGGAGGCAGAGGCAGGTGGATCTCTATGAATTCTAGGTCAACCTGCTCTACATAGCAAGTTCTTGGCTAGCTAGGGTTACATAGTGATATATTGTCTCAGTTCTTAAAAAAAATTGTTTATTTGGAGAAGAATGTCACTATGGCTCAGACTGACCAGAAATTCTGAGCTTAGGTGTTCCTCTCGCCTTAGCCTTTTTAGTAGCTGGTACTACAGGTTCGTACCATTGCCCTGGCTCCCACTTCAGATCTCCTCAAGCAAGTGCCTCACTTGGCTCCCCTTGGTGAGTTCTGAAAAGAGTCCCCAGGACAGCATGAAAGCAGAAAAGGAGTTTCATAGGGAGGACCTAGGGAGCGAGAGGGATGGATTCACCTGGTTGTTGGGGAGTGGTTGGCAGGCCTTGCAGAAAGGCCCCACAGGACCAGCAGGATCTCTGCCTATCGGAGAGGGCTAAGGGAGAACGGAGCTGGAGTGCGGAGGGCCCTGCAGGCTGCCGCTCTGGATGGAAAGAGATGAGTAGGTTCCTGGGTGAAATGTCTCTGTTTGAGACAAGAGAGAGCTGATGGAAATCCTGTGTTTTATTCCTTTTGGTTTCTAAAGCGCATTTTAAAATGTTTTAGGTTCTTTCCCAGGAAGGCATCTAAGATGTAAAATGTATTGTTGGTAGTGTTTAAGATTCATGCCTCTTGCCAGAGTAGTGGCGCACGCCTTTAAATAATGACTCTTTTTCTGAAGAAGCTCACGCAGCCTGGGGTATATACAATCGCTGTTTTCTTGTCTATGTGTGAAGCCTACACTTAAATATGTGTTAGTTTTCTTAATAAACTGCAACTTTGACGCAGAAGAGAGCAGCAGAGAGTCTCGGCTTTTGCCTGTTATCATACATTAAAAAATTAACTTACATTCGGACATGAGCCTAGCTATTAGAGCTAAAAACAAAACATTTCTAGAGGAAAACGGGGGGTGGGCAGCTGTCTTAGTGATTTGCTTTGGCAAAGATTACTCAGATTCCAAAGCATGGCTCTATCACAAAAAATTAATAAGTTGGGCTTTAAATTAAGATGCAAATGATAATCACAATGAGATGCCTGATGGGATGGATAATATTAAAAAGACCACTTCCTGTTGTGGTGGTGCGCAGCTTTAATCCCAGCACTCTAGGCAGAGGCAGGAGGATCTCCATGAGTTTAAGGCCAGTATGGTCCACAGAGTGAGTTCAAGGATGGTCAGAGCTACACAGAGAGACTCTGTCTCAGAAAACAAAACAAACAAACAAGACAGACAATATGAGAGCGTGGTGAGGCTTGGTGACCCGGAACTGTTAAGGATGGCTGTGCAAGACGGGAAAGAAAACAGTGCTCTGCCGATAAATCTGTTTTTAAAAGATTAAACCTACGACCCCGCCAGTCAACCTTTGGGTATCTCCCCAAGCAAAATGGAAGCAAAGCAAACAAAAGTCATCTACAGTTGTTCACGGAAGTTTGGCTTGTGATAGGTCCTGACTGAGAACAACTCAAATATCCATCAGTAGACACACAGATAAAAAAAAATTATTACATCGTCACACAGTGAAAATCAGAAGTGAACAAGAACTAACTGCTAGCCGGGTGGTGGTGGCGCAAGTCTTTAATCCCAGCACTCTGGAGGCAGAGGCAAGTGGATCTCTTGCGAGTTTGAGGTCAGTCTGGTCTACAGAGTGAGTTCCAGGACAGGCTCCAAGGCTACGGAGAAACCCTGTCTGAAGATCTAAAAAAAAAAAAAAAAAAAAAAAAAAAAGGACTAAGTGCTGACACTAGAGGAGAGAAATCCCCTCAGAATAATTGTGCTAAGTGAAATAAGGCAGGAAAAGAAAAAGAGAGACTTGTCTGATTTTTTTTTCTTATGGTAGGAATAATAAGTCAGATAAAGTTTCTGGCCTGTACTCCAGTGGAGGGAAAAGCTTGAGAAAATAAACACAATAGAATGCCAAGTGGAAGTACTACTGTGGAGAAGATGAAAATAGCCGAAGAGAAAAGGGGAGGGTGGGTGTGGGTTTGAGTAAGAATGGTCCTGGTAGGCTCAATGAATGCTTACTCACCAGGGAGTGGAATTCTTTGATGGGATTAGAAGGATTAGGAGGTGTGGCTTTGTTGGAGGAAGTATGTCACTGGGGATGGGCTTTGAGGTTTCAAAAGCACATATCAGGTCCAGTCTCTCTCTCTCTCTCTCTCTCTCTCTCTCTCTCTCTCTCTCTCTCTCTCTCTCGACAGGGGATCAGGATATAGCTCTTAACTTCTTCTCCAATGTCATGTCTGCCTGCATACTGCCATGATCCTGCCATGATGGTAATGAACTAAACCTCTGACTGTAAGCCAGCCCCAATGAAATGCTTCCTTTCATAAGAGTTGCCTTGGTCATGATGTCTCTTCCCAGCGATAGGACAGTGACTGAAACAGAAGTGCTTGTGTTGGCTGTGACAGGAAGTCCTGGAAGTCTACAGATGGGAGCCTTCGGTGCCCTAGACCTGCTGGAACGACTTGGTACAAGCTAGTCCCGGGTGCTCTTTCTTATCGATGGCTTTGGGCCCTCTCTGTGTTCGGGGGTGGCCCTCTCTGTGTTCGGGGGTGGCCCTCTCTCTGTTCGGGGGTGGCCCTCTCTCTGTTCGGGGGTGGCCCTCTCTCTGTTCGGGGGTGGCCCTCTCTCTGTTCGGGGGTGGCCCTCTCTCTGTTCGGGGGTGGCACTCTGCTGACAACAAACACCCAGCTGCCCTCCGTCTGTTGAGGACTCTGAGGTGTGCGCTACACGTCTCTAGGTGGTTCCCCGTAGCATGACTGATCCTCAGTTTTCAGTGGTATGCAGGCCATAAAGACGTCTGCATTGAGCCTTCCCTTCTCTGCCTCACCTCTTCCCTTCTCCTCTATTTCTCCAGTACCGCACTTCACAGAGTCTACTTATACTACTTATACTCTAATGCGTAGCATTAAAGGAACCCAGCCTAAGTCCGTAGATCCACAGAAGGAGAATCTCAGAATGAGACTCTAGAATTGGATAACTGGCTGTTCAACACAGACCAGACGGCCATGAAGACTCAGTGTTCATCAACAAATGGGCATTCTGTAGCCTCGTCATTAACGACACCATGTTCAGATGGAAGAAAGTACACTGGGCAGATGTTAACAGAAATGTATGTGTTGGGGGCAGTTGGTCACTACGAGACTTATGGAACTGGGCCAGTTCCTGTTAACTGGTATAGAAGCCATGAAGGAAGAAAATTATGGGCTCGGGTAAGAAAACCAGCATGAGCTGAAAGCCAGACACCTTCCCATGACATCATTTTTAGACGGCAAGGAGAGTCAGCTGGAAAATAAGACTCAGGTTTGATGGTAAACTAAACAGGACTGTAAAGAAGACTGACTTCAGAGCCCCGTGGGTTTCAGGGGTTTGCTTAGGAAGAAGAGCCCTGAGGCCTCTCTGATGTGGGTATCTGGGTGATCGACTAGAGAACCTTAAGTCTCCAGATTGTTCTCAGCTTTCTAAGTTACATAATTCTGGAGTTTCTCCCTTGCTAAGTAAAGCCAGGCTTCTAACGCCTAGAGCCTGTCCTGAGGCCTCGCCTGGGGCAGATGCATTGCAAGAGAATGCTCGTCTATATTTCCAGACATCTCTCCTCAGCTTCTAGACCAGTAATTAGAAGTTTTTTGATGAGCCACACAGGGAAATACTGTTATTTGAAAAAGGAATTATTCACCAAAAAGCACTTCAGAAACTTGGCAAGTATTTGCCAACAAGAACCAGAGATTGTGCCTTGCAATGGATCTTAAAGTACAAAGAATGAGACAATGCAAGGTTCGACAAGGAAGCGTGTGCCAATATAGGTACATTACCTACTAACGCAGGACGTAATGTCCTGGTTGGTAGAATGACGAGACATATACTTAACATGTGGCATGCCAGCTCTTGAAGTTGAACACAACGATCGACGCTGGAACTTCTTAGAAGAGAGACGTGTAAAGGTTGATTGGGAGGTTGGAAGAAGTTGGAAATAAGAGTATGCTTACTCCTAGAGACCTCGGTAGCGAGTGGTATTTCTCAGTAGAGCCCAGAAGATGTTCTTCTTGTTAAATGAGGAGGAATGTCCAGGTGCATTCTGAGAAGCTCAGAATTTTCTGTCCTTTACATCAAGACTGGTGGTTAGAGATGCTCCACAGTCTGTGGGGATAACAGGAATCTGGAGACCGGCTGGTGGCATCAAACCACCGGCAACAGCGAGGCTACCCTTAGGACCACATGTCCCTCTTCCCAAGCTCATTCTGAGGACCAAATGTTGAGGAGTGAAAAGAGAATCTCAGAAGAGCACATAGTTATTTATGTTTTTTTTTTAAAAAAAAACATGAAAAATGTGTGTGTGTGCATGAGTGATAGGTGAGTGCACAAAGCTAGAAAAACTGTTAATTCCAGGAGGGCGAGGAAGGGGATAAAGAGGGTTGCATAAAGGAATGTTTAACAGTTGTCACCAGCAATGCTCTTTCTCGAGCCAGCTGGGGTGTGCTTTACACAGGTGTTTCTTTATTGTTGTCCTCTATACGTACAGATTATGGTTGTCTGTATGTACTTAATCTTTAATAAATGATTTAAGGAAATAGTGTCTAACCACAGTTTCTCCCTGTATGTGACTCAGAGTAAAGAGTAATGTAGGGTCCTCTAGAGTCACAGAACTTATGGAATGAGTCTCTCTCTCTCTCTCTACACACACACACACACACACACACACACACACACACACACACACACACACACACACACACACACACACACACACATTTATCTCCATTATTGAACATTTTTTTCTTTTGAGATAGGGTCTCATGTGGTCCAGGCTGGCTGCAAAGGTGCCGTGTAGCCGAGAGGATGGCTTTGAACCTTGATCCTCCTCCGTGGACATCTGGAGCTCTGGGATTACAGCATTGATCCCAGGGCTCTGTGTATGCAAGGCAAGTACCACAAACTGAGCTATATCCCTCGTCCTCCTTTTATTTAATATACCTTTGTCACAATCTTGTTGCCTTTTTCCCTTAGTTTTAGTTATTTTCTTAGTTTTCTTATTTTCTAAACTTTAACATTAGACTTTCTTCAAATATCTGGTGATCATTGATAGCCATTTATGGTTTTATTTTCTTTTTTGAGATTACAATATAATTATTCTTCCTCTTTCCTTCTCCCAAACCCTCCCATCTATCCCCCTTGCTCTTTTTCAAACTCGTGGCCTCTTTTCAATTGTTATTCCATATATGTACACACACATACACACACTCCTAAATACACAAACACAACCTGCTCAGTCTGCACAATATGACTTGTGTGTTTTCAGGGTTGACCATTTGAGGTTGGATAACCAATTGGTGTTCTCTTCCCTGTGGAAGACTATTTCTCCTGCTCTGAGCATCCTTAGTTGCCTGTACTTCCTTGTGTGGGTGGTGGAGGCCTCACGAGGTCCCGGCGCCACTTTGTGTTAGCACGTCCTTTGATGCTGTCCTTGTTTGGCTTAGCTCTCCTTGCAGTGGCTGTCAGGGCTCTGTGACAATTGCGTGTGTTCTGGTGGACTGGCTTTGCTCTTGCCCGTTACTTGTGGGAGCTCCAGCCATGGCCTCTTTGTCTCTGAGTCAGATGCTCCTGATGTCCACCGTGTTCTAGCTCCTAGAATTTTCTAACATTCACTTTCTGTAGTCATCAAAATTTTTTGTTCTCTTAGTGCTTTTTGTAGCTTAAAAAAAATCCCTCTATTGTTATCTTCGGGGGTTTCGGAAGGAAGCATAAACAGACACAGGCTGCTGACCAGGTAGGCCTACTTTTCTAATTTTGACTTCTCTTGAATTTTGCTATTAGTCAATAAATATTGGTTACTTTCAGTTCAGTGCAAATGAATCAAAACTTCCCCAGGTAGCCCCCCTTCCAGCGGCTGCTTCAGTGGCTTCTTTATTCAAAAAGCAGGCGTGGAGGGCAACGTAACAGCATTTACTTAGGTGTCACACATACATTGTGCTTAGAGGGAGGTAAGGTGGTGTCTGCCAGTCACTCTGGTGATGTCTCTGTGGATCGAGGGGGATGAAGAAGACTTCTGCATGCACGTGGCCTAGGGTGGGGTGGCAGAGACTGACCTAGGAGGAGACCTATGGAGGGAACATCTGACATGAAGGGCCGGATCCCTGCACTCTGGGAGTGAGCTGGGTGAGCTGTAAGGCCCAAACTGGGGGTAAGGTGTCTTCATGTGGGGATGGCCTGGCACAGAGGTCAGGCTGGGGAGGGTAGTGGCAGCCAAAGAGATAATCAAGTAAATAGATGTATTAGGGGTAATGGTAGCCTGATTTCACAGCATAGGAGAATGGAGTCAGATATGAAGAGAAAGAACTAGTAAAAAATAATGCACTGTTGGGCCCAAAGTAGCTGTCAGTGTGAAGTCACGGGATGCAATGTGTCGGTGACACCTCTTTGTACAGTATGCACGAGTGACGTCTTCACGCATGTGTTACCTATTCTCTATCCAAGAGTCCAAGAGTTAGGGATGGAAGCTGCAACCATCAGCTCTGAAGAGATCTTGGCTTCCAAGTACTGTTTGTCACTTGAGAGGAACAAGGGCTCTTGACTGGATGCCAGATTTAGCCAAAAATAATAAATAGCAAAATAGCAAACATTCCTTGCATATAAACTTATTGCACGGAACATATCTATACCAAATACTTATTCATTATTCATCTGAAATTCAAATTTATCGGATTGTCCTGTAATTTGCTTGGCAACACACTCCTTGGAGAAATGACTGATTCCATCACCGGGACAAGGAAAGTACAAGATGAGCCTGGAACATTTTGCTGTGCTTTAAGGGGAGTGAATATTCAGCACTGCTGAGATGGCTCGGCAGGTTAAGGCAAACCAACTCCTGCAAATGTTCCTACAGACTGTACACACACTTTAACGTTCATTCATGCAGTGTAAAAACATGTAAAGAGAGGCTGGAGAAGACAGCTCGGTGGTTCAGGCTCTTGTAGAGGACTAGAGTTTGGTTCCCAGTGCCCATATGAGGTGGTTCAATACCACCTGTAATTTCAGCTCTGGGTGATCCAGTCCCCTCTTCTGGACTCTTAAGACTCAATGCATGCCTGTACATTATCCCCCAACCTTGTACACCTAATTTAGAAAGTCTTTAATAAGTGTAAAAAATAAATATTTGGAGAATAATGGTCCAAAATGATAGAACTCATGTTAAAGGGATTCTGCTAGATAAATATGGGTCAATTTGAGCCTCAAAACAATCATTAATACTAATAGATCATAGCCCACTGAGCAAAATAAAAAATGATAACTCATACTAGTAAAATGAAAAGGGCAAAAGTTTGATGACTATAAATATAAGCAGAGAGATAAAATGTTTGCTTAAAAGTTAGTTACTAATTTCAAACAAAAAATCCAGCAGCTTCACTCTGGAGTCACTTCCTTATGAAGAAGGCTGGCAGGTGCCATCTCAATCGAAGGACTGCAATGAATGCCACTAGTACTAGGGGGAATTAAAATTGTCACCTGATGCAGAGGGAATGTGGTGTTATTTTGGCGATGCTTTTGCTGGACACAAACAGGTTGAAGCTGAGGGATATTTAACAAAATTGTTAGTTGTCATTTTGAAAAGATCAAGGTCATGGAAGCCAAAGATTTTTTAGATGGGAGAATAGAAAGATGGGGCAATTAAATACAACACATTCTGAAGGGGCTTCTTGTCGTGTAAAAGGCGTACAATGATATGGGGAGAATAACTGAGTTTAGGGAGGCTTTAGGATTATACTAGCAAGACTTTGATTGTTAATTATGATTATTAATGGGAATACCACACACAGATCCCTTTAAGCATTTGGAGCGAGAAGACACATGGTTCACAATTCTTCCTAAACTGTTCAAGATAAAGCTGTCTTGTAAAAATATTTACTTTTTGCTGGTCGGTGGTGGTGCACGCCTTTAATCCCAGCACTCGGGAGGCAGAGGCAAGCGGATCTCTGTGAGTTCGAGACCAGCCTGGTCTACAAGAGCTAGTTCCAGGACAGGATCCAAAGCTACAGAGAAACCCTGTCTCGAAAAAACAAAAACAAAAAACAAAAAAGCTTACTTTTTGTTTGAAAAGGAAGATATAAACAGTCTTTTACTTGAGTCTAAAAAAAACCTTAAAATGCAATATAAAAGTGTTTTTCAATAATAATACAAAAGACTAAAAGTCAGCCAGCTGGTGATTACAAACCCATTTATTAAAAGATGATCCTAAAACTAAAACTTCAGCTTATAACTTCAGGAATAAAAGAGCAGCTTCTCCAACTACATGTTTGTGCAAAGCATAGGAAGAAAACTGCTCTCTAGAACAAAAGCATTTCTAGGGGTAGACAATAGTATTTCATCTCTAGGGGAGATCTTGGCTCTTTGTGTGTCTGGTAATTTTCTACCCATTTCTCTACTTTCCCGTTTTCCTCATTTATAGACCTCCAGTCTCTGGGCAATAGGGCCCAGCCAAAACATTTCTCAGCTGTATTAGGAACAGGGCATTACCTCAAGACATCATGCCAATGAGGTCTAAATGAAAGTGTTCTGGAAACACTGGGGAAAGGATCAACATGGATGTGACTTTTTTTGATTAGCAGCCTTTTGTTACTTGCCAATTAGATGATAGATGTCAACAGGAAGCAAATGCCAAAGGAAGAGCGAGAGCCTGGGTTTAGGTCTGCATGTGAAATGCTGCCCCTGACTCTTCAGGCTCCTGTGTTCGAACACCAGGTGCCCAGCTGGTGGGGCTGTATTTGGGATGTTATAGACTTTAAGGAGGTGACACCTGGCTACCCTGAGGTGAGTCAGTGGGGACAGGGCTTTGAAGGTATACTTGGTTCTAGTCAAATTTTTGAGCATCCTATCAAAATGCAAACAAGCCACACTGGGAGCTTCTGTTGCCAAGGGAACAACTATTGTCCCAACTATTGTGTCTTTCTTGTCACCATTCTTCCCATTCTGTGTTTCTTTCTGGTGTATGGCTACACTGAGGAGAGAAGAAACGGACACACCTGGGTACTCGGCGGCGTCAGTGAGCATCCGCATCAGTTTTGGACTCCCTGTCAGCCAACGTCCCTGCCTCATCTTCCCCCTCCTCCTCTTCTATTTTTAAGTTTCACTATATAGTCCAGGCTGGCCTTCACCTCCTCATTCTCAGGCTTCCAACTCCTGAATGCTGGGATTACAGATCTGCATAACAATACCCTCTCCGGGCTGAACTTGTAGGAAGAGAAACAGTAACTCTTCAATATATTTAATGCCAGTTATGTAATTTGCACCATTCATTAATCCCAAGTTTGGTGGGTTGTGTGCATATGTATATGAGAAAAGGAGAGTTGGGAATTGTTAATTAATACACTGAAAGGAATCTGTGTTTCAGACTGCTTTGGGGAGATTTGAGGAGAACCTGAGGGTCAGAGCAACTAACGTGTCATCAGAAGAAGATACAATGAGATACAGTTGCTGAGAGGGTCCCTAAGCTAGCAATTGGCCAACAGTTACAGGGAAACTGTATCTGATGTTGACCCCCTCCCCCGCTCATTTGTGTGGGTGTGTGAACATGGGTGTTGTGGCCCAAGGTTGACATGAGTCTTCTTTGATCCCTCTTCACCTTCATGGAGGCCTAGTCTCTCAAGTGAACACAGTGCCTGGCAATAAGGCTAGTTCGGCTAGTTGGCTTGGTCCAGGAATCCGCACTCCACCTTTTGAGCATTAGAACTGCAGGTGGGTGTCTGTACCGACATGACATTCTCATGTAGGTTTTGGGAATTTAAACTCTGGTCCCCACAATTGCACAGCAAATGTTTTAGTCGCTGAACCATCTATCTCCCAGATTCTGATGAAGATTTAGAAGATGTTTCCTAAGTTCTAAGTAGGTTCTTTTACTAACTGCCATTCTTAACTCCAAACCTAAAAGGTAGAACAGTCTTTGGTTATGAAGTGAAAGAACAATAGTGTCTGGCTCATGTGCTGGCGCTGGAACAGTTTGAGGATGCCAGCCATGGTGCAGACAGCTGGCATTGAACTTCTCATGTGGATCCCTTCACGTAAAATAGCGGGCCATGACTTTTATTTGGCTAGAGAGGGAGATGTTAACCCTGGAGTGCCAAAACAGTACATCTTTGAAATGGAAACTTGTTTGTTGAAAAGCGAACTTTCTGTAAACACCTTCCCGAAAAAGAGCCAACCTAATGTAGCACCTATTATAGAACACCAACCTTTTTTAGGGTTTTTAAAGGCAGGGTCTCACTATGAAACCCAGGCTGGCATCCAACTCTGGATTCTACAGCCTTGCCTCCTGACTCTTGTCTTACAAGTTCTTTTATCGTTTAGGTTATAATTCCAAACTCATGGTTCTGTAACCTAGCATCATCAAAGTGGGTAGCATTGTTCTATCAGGCCACAAGGCGGATGCAGCCCAGCCTCACTAGGTTAGAGCACGCACACACATTTCTGTCTTGATGTGCAAGTGCATGTGCTGACTGAGCTCAAGGGCAGCACACCCAGCAAACAGTGGTAGAGGCCGGTTCCTGCCATCATGTGGTGCACTACCTGAATGTCTTCTGTTCCTGCCATTACAGGAAGAAATCACCAACTATTTCACGAGAAGACTTTCAGGGATGAAGTTCTTAGTGATACATATTACTTCTGCCCACACCTTAGCTGCAAGGCTAACTGCGCATGGCCCAGTCTAACTGCGAAGGAGGCTAGGAAATGTAGGTTCTTCACTTACTTTATGAGACTTTTGAAAATTAGGTGATATAGTGTTGATAAAAGCTATTTCCTTTCCTTTCCTACGATCAGGTAGGTACAGTAATCCAATGTGATGACCCAACAGTGGCAGATGGTGGAGGTGGGCTGTGGTGGCAAGCTTCCAGGCAGAGGATAAAGGGGCATAGTCAAAGGGAATCCGTTGTAGATTTTGCTCTGGTCACTGAAAAGGCGCACAGAGAATAAGAACTATGGAGTTATGAGATGCTCTTGAGAGGATCCTAGGAAGGTCAATTCAAGGGCAGAGGAAGAAGTCCTAAGGTATGCCTGGAAGAGCGATCTAGGTTGGAAAGAGGTTGACGGAAGTGGTGCCCAAGAAATGCACAGATTCTTTTCGGAGAATAGGGGTGCTCAGTAATTCAGTGGCTCCTCTCAGCAATTAAACACCTAAAGCTGCCTCAGTATCATTTAAAGCAAAGATTTAAATGAGCTTTTAAATCTTTTAAATGATCATTTGAATCAAAAATAAGTGCAAATCTACCGAAGAAAACATAATCTTTCACTAAAAACTCAAAATACTCAATAGACTCGAAGGGCAGGCTGTAGAAAAGGGGAGAAGGCAGAAGGTAATTCTCTGTATTAGTGGAGGGCAGAGTCTGAGCTCCTCTGAGAAGACACAATTGAAGAATGCTTTGTGTGAAACCTGATTGGACCCAGGATGGGTGGTAAGCCATGGGAAGTAATGTTAGGACAGGAAAAATTAATTATGAATTGAAGTGAGACAGATTTTTTTTTGTTACTTTTCTTAGGGAGGATCAAAGATTAGGGTTAGGTACAGGTGTATCCTCTTCCTGAGCACTTCCTGCTGAAGTACTTCAAGACTTGAACTGTCAGAATGCCTGCAGACACATTTCAAATTGTCCAGAAAGCAAACACAGCAAAATGGTAATGACTGAACTAGGTGGACAGTGTATGAAGACATATTACCCTACTCTTTGCAGTTTTAGAAATTAGCATAAATTTCAAAATTAACAAATAAAGGTTTCTACTAAATCTTTGCTTGTCAAGAGAACAAAAGCTATGTCATTTACTCAGAGAACACATTAGAGACTGCTGATCAACAAGTTTGTTTTTGAGACAGGGTTTCTCTGTGTAACTCTGGCTGTCCTGAACCTCACTTCATAGACCAGGCTGGCCTCAAATTCCGAGATCTGCCTGCCTCTGCCTCCCAAGTGCGGCTTAATCAACAGTTTTAAAAGGTAGTAGCTAGGGTCAACTATTCAGCCTGCCACATTCTAGGCATTAGGCTATAAACTCCACAAATGGAGGGGTGAATTAAAATGTTACTTTGCGCCTGTGTGTGTGGGTTGCCGGGACTGATCAGGGTCAGGCTGGCAGGGTTGGTAGCAGGCATCTCTATCAGAGAAGCCACCTCCTTGGCCCATTTTTCCCTCCCCTTGCATTTTCCCCTCCTGCACTTTGCCAACTGCTAGGAAGAAGAGAGAAGTGTGAGTTTGTCAAGCGAATGGTGATGTAAATGTGAACGATCTGTGTACAACACTCTCTTCTACTTACCACAAATCGTGGCAGTCTGGAGGTAAAAACGAGTGTGCACTAGTAATATTTGCACAGGTTCTCTTACAACTTCCTGTAAATTCAGTATTTAAGTTCTAAATCATAAACTAGATGTTCTAAAGCCTTTGTGCCACAAAGTTAAGTAATAGCTAAGTAACTTATCTTAATATTTTTTATTTATTTATTAAGGCAGCTTTACTCAACATTTTAAAAACAGTGGCTGGATTTTGTTACATATTTCATGACGAGGTAAAACCAAGTGCTTATAACCTGAATGAGATGCCTCTGAGGTTTTAAGGCTAGATTATGAATGATTACAAATGATTCAGTTATTTTACTGCTTTAAAAATTGAAACCAGTGACCATCTATCACTTACTTTTCAGAATCAAGTCCTCTTGCGAACCCAAATGAGAAAAGCACCCCAGAGAGTGCTGTCAGCCTGCTGGCTCCCTGGGTGGATGTCATGCTCTTAAAGTGTCTTTGATGCTGCCATTCTCCAGCACCTGCGACAGCAATGCCAAATTATTAGATGCTTGATCACCCAATCAACTTTCTGCCTCCTGCTTTTTTTTTTCCCAACAATTTCTTTGCACATGT
Source organism: Ondatra zibethicus (assembly GCA_004026605.1). NCBI lineage: Eukaryota > Metazoa > Chordata > Mammalia > Rodentia > Cricetidae > Ondatra > Ondatra zibethicus. The sequence goes on from PVIU01011618.1 coordinate 25,693, forward strand.
ATCAGGGAATATAGTGGACTGGTTCTAAGTCAGAGGGCAGGGGGAAAATTTTCATTTTTAAAGCAAGTTTCCTATTATTTAATCTATTTTAAGCATTATTAATCTTAAAAATGCCACACATGTAGAAAGTAATCTCACACTATTTACTGATTAATTCCCATCCCATTATTTTATTCTCTTCCTCGATTGTCTTCCTTCCCAGGGAATCCTCCTAGTCTTTCACTGATACCCAAACACTTAGGTCAGAAGGAAACTTGCTCAACTCAGAGCTTTGCTACGTGGGACTGAACGATATTGTATAGATCCGGGAGTCAGTTTGCTCTAGTCCTCCAGAAGACTGAGTCACTGTGATAGAATGGCCTTTTTTGAAGACTTGGGGTGGAGCTAGCTTTCCTATTCACTTGCTTTCCTGACTCTGGGTAAATAACTTCATTTCTCAAGGCCTCAGCTTCCTCCAGCCTTAAAATCTCAGAGTCCTAACAAAGAGCTGAGATAAGAAATAATAAGTTGAATATCGGGTGGCATGTCACAGTACATGTGGAATTGATGAATGAAATTATAAAAATAATTCCATATATTTTAGTAGGGACTGTAGGTGGAAAGAATGAGCCATTGTGACTTTTATAAAATCTAACCAAGGAAATGAAAAATACAAAAGATCTGGTAGAAAACAATTTCTTCTAATTGTCTGAGAAAAATATAAAGGAACAAGAGAGATTTCACTCACAGCTTTGAGAGTAAACAATGCCTTTATGAACTGAGGAAAACTATAACTAAGATGTTAATGGTTTTAAAAAACAATTTTTAAATGTTTATTTATTATGTATACATGGTTCTGCCTGCAGGCCAGAAGAGAGTACTAGATCTCATTATGGATGGCTGTGAGCCACAATGTGGTTGCTGGGAATTGAACTTATGACCTCTGGAAAAGCAGCCAGTGCTCTGAGCCATTTCTCCAGCCCCTACGACATTAACTTTTAATAGGTGAAAAAACCATTGTTTTGGAAGGAATATATGTATGTATAAACGTGTACGTGTGTGTCCTACTTTAAAGCTTATGGTCGATTTATAGAGTAATTAGGAAAGACAATTCTTATTTTAGAAAGAACCTGTCCCCACCCCCTTCCCCCCAAATTGAGGCCAGCTTGGTCTAAAGAGTGAATTGCAGGAGAGCCAGGGAAACCCTGTCTTGAAAATCCCCCCAAACAAACAAGAATCTGTCTCAAATATAACTCATTTGGGGGCATTACTGTACTTGGTATTCAAATATGAACTACAAAGACTCTAGAATTTGGGCATGTCAGAGACTTCACATCAGAAAAACAAAGAAGAACCCAACTGTCATCATTATAGTTGTGACGGCTAGTCTTTGGTGTCAATGTGCCTGGATTAACTAAGTAATTAAATTAACTCAAGCAGCTGGGTACACCTGTAAGGGATTTCTCCTTAATTCAGTCATTTGAAGTGTGAGGTGTTGGAGTCTGGTGCTAGCCCGGACCCTCAGTTATTTCTCTCAACCGGACCCCAACATAAACAATCTCTCTCTGGATCAGTGTGGAGACGTGGAAATAAAGACACAACTCACATGGCTTTATTGGGAGGGAGATTCTCAGTGGTCCCTCATGAAGTCCTGAGTTCACATCCTGAAGAATTCCTCTCGTTTATTCTCCAAAGTCTTTATACCAAAACTTAACTGAGGTGTAAACACATTAGCATTCTGTTTCCTAGGTAAACAGGTGAATGGCGTTTTGTCACGTCCGCATCCACCTGTCTGCTGTGTATGCTAGCTGTCACATAGGCTTGAATTAGCATCTCTATCAGGCATCCTCCACATTACAAAGGAGCAACAACATCCTGACCTTTTGTTAGGTTGCCATGGCCTGTCTATTAGGCTACACAGGCTATGTGACCACCTCAGGTGGGGCCTATGGCTTCAGAGCCTGGCTGCCATACCATACAGCGAAGACCCACTTTTAATCCAGATCTTCTAAAGAGGAAAGATTCACTTTTAATCTGGGCTACACCTTCCACTGGCAGCCTATATGAAGGACATGGAAGAAGGAAGCTTGCCCTCTTTGTCCGCTTGCTCTAATCTCACCAAGTCCATTCCTTCATGGGCATTAGAGCCCACTTCTAGGCATATACTGAAAACCAGCTGAGGCATTCAGCCTCACAGACTGAACAACAGCTGGATGCTTGGCCCTTTCTTGGTAGACAGCTATTGTTGGAACTAGCTGGACCACAGCCTGTAAACCATTCCAACAAATCCCCTTCCTATGAATTCTGTTCCTAGAGAGACCCTGACTAATACAAAAGTGGGCACAGGAAGGGTTCTCAACAAAGTCAGTAACTGGGGAAATGTAAGCTAAAACTGAAATTAGAGATCTCCACACTGATCAGGATGAGAAAATTGAGGTTTTGTCAGGAATTTTTGTGAGGTGCAGAGCAATGGCGCTCACAGTAGCTAATGTGACTGCATCATGTTAGAAGAGTGAGTGACATTATTTATTCATGTTTATATATACACTCTCAAGTACAGATTACACAGAAACTGACGTAGGTGAGATGGAATACAGATTTAAGGAATTATTTGCAACAGCATTTATAGCAGCTTCAAACTCAGACTTCCATCAACAACAAAATGGCTAAACAAACTGTTACATATTGTTACAATGGAGAACTGTATATACAGCAATTAAAAAAACAAATTATAGCTATATGAACAGCCTGAACAAGATATGGATTATACACAGTTGAGCAAATATGGTAAGCAAAACAGATTACATATTATCTCATTTATATACCATTCACAAGAGGGGAAAAACTAAACAATGTAACACTTGGGGATGAACACCTGTGATAAAATAAAGAAAAGCAAGGAAATGATTACCACAAAGGTCTGAATAACAGTAACTTCAGGAGGGAAAGTTGTATTCAGGAAGGTCATTAGTGGCTTTTGAAGGGGTAGCAAACCCCACTGATCGCCTGGGTGACTGCTTATAGGGCAGTTTCTTTGATAATTGCTCCCAGCACACAACTGCCCTATATGTTTCAAGTCTGTTTCACAAAAATGCTTAAAATGAACTGATATGCTATAGTGGCATTTTTAGGAATTTTGTCAGATAAACTAGGTTATGTAATCTTTGACTGCAAAAACCACTGATGTGGGATAATAAAACATCGATTAGTTTTTCATACAAGTCCACTTTCAAGGGAGAAGTTAGGAAACCTCTACAGAAAGCCCTTTGTCATACTTTAACCCAGTATGCAGATCTTTATGATAAACTGAGCCAGGAAAAGAACCCTGCTAGCTGAAATGTGCTTTTGACCCCGATTTGTGTGTTGGGAAATCTGATTTAACAATGCATTTCTCGTCTTGATGAACAGGCAGCATGTGGAGCTGCGAGGATAGGAGACAGCTGGAGAGGTATGAACTCCTCCTCTCCAGCAGTAGTACCGCAGCTCTGTTCTCCTGTTACCAGGCTGGAGGGGAAGGGAATGATCTTACTGAGTGGAGCTGCTATTCCTGAGGAGGTGGCTCTTCTGAGTGCCATTCTGTCCTCAGGGATGAGGTTCTGAAGTGGAACCAACGGCAACGAAACAGATTGGGCCTCTGACCACCGCATGATGCACAATTTCCTGGAAGCTTATTCTCACTTGTAAAGCTTAATGTTTGTACTCTTTCCATTCAGAGTCCACAAGGTTAAACTCCTCTAAACCTATATTGTATTTCTTTAATTTCTGCTGTCGCCACGTCCGGCTATTGCTTATTGATCGGATTCTCTGTGAGTCTTAGTTGGACATGGCAGGCGAATGGAACATGTTTGTAGCCCGTCAAACTCAGCACACGGAGGGTGAGATATTTGACTTCTGGGATTTCAGGTGGAGTACATACATCGGGTCCTGGTGCAACTTGTGAGTCTGTCCTTACCTTTGTGGCATCCTCCTCCCTCATTTACTCACTTTTTTTTTTGCAGCCTTCGAACAAAAATGAACCCCTGATTTATCACTGTAGATATTTCCTTGATCTAATGTTTGCATGTGGTGGTGGCGGCAGTGGCAAACCCCGGGCTTCCCAAATATGTGGATAGTGTATTTAGTCCAATCTCCTTAAGCAGGGCTGAAAGACGTAAAGCGCTTATGATATCCATCACTGCAGCTTCCAAAGGAGGGACAGGATGTCGGGATCCAGTCACACAACTGTGGAATTTGTTTCTCTTCATTTTTACTGCTGCTTTAACCTCATTCTCACACCACTAACAAGGGCAGGTTCAAGACAGATTCCTGAGGATTGTGATCCTTTTATTTTGAAAATTCTTTTACTAGAGAACCACAACTTAAATTTCACTAGCTTTTCCTAAAACTTCTTTCCTAGAACTGAATCTGTAGGACAAACAGCTCAAACTATTTATTAATAACAGAAGGGGGGAGAGAAAGGGAGGGGGAGAGGAGGATGAGAGGGAGGGAGGGATAGAAGGAGAGAACGCGCGCGCAGAGGGCACACTCGAGTTAAGTCTCGAGACGCGGGCCAAAAATTTTTGAAGATATCAAGAGGCACTGTGATGAACAAGATTAGCGCTCCAAAAAAAAAAAAAAAAAATCCAAGAGACAAGCAAGAATGACTCTTAAAAGGGAGGTTTGACTACATCCGTCCCCCGTGAACGCAGGAATCCCCTCTATAATATCCCAGAGTTGGTTCGCTTTCAGCCCTCCGCTCCCCAACCCCGGCAATCCGCCTCCTTTCCCACCCACAAAAGCCTCAAGTTGCGACTCCCTCCGTGAAGCCGCATCCCTTTCCTTTCACGGCTAGAGGGTGGGGGAGTGGATTACAACTCTCAGGCTTCCACGCTGCCATGTACAAAAACACTTGCGCTTCCCCCGTCGTCGCCGAGTTCCGGGACTGCGGTGCGAGAGGCAATTCATTCACCCGCTCATTTCCCCCCCATCAAAACCTTCGCACCGCACCAGCACCCCACGCCACGGGAAGGGTGGGGCGCTTGCTCCCGGGAGCAGGTGCAGCCCCAGGGCTGGAGGTCAACTCTTCCACCCGTCTCGCCGTTCGCGAGCCAGCTCCGGGCCAAAATGCCTCACCTTCGGGGTGGTGCGCGCCCGAGCCCGGCCCCGGGGCCTGCGCCTCCTCCTCGTTCCCAGAGGAGCGCGGTCCGCACCTGCCCCGGAGGGAACGGCGACGGCGCTCGCTCTCCGCACCGCCCTCGGGTCAGGGGTAAGATCAGGCGGTCGCTTAGGCTTTGCCCGGGCTCCTCCCCTTCCTCTCTTTAGTTCTGACGCGGCCGTAGAGGCGGCGGCGGCGGCGGCGGCGGCGGCAGCAGCAGTCCCGCGGCCCGAGGCGCACCCACCCGCTTGCGGATCTCGACTTCCTCTTCCCTTGCCGCGTCATCAGCGCGCGCCGCCGCCTCGCAGGGCGGGGTGTCTGGAACTGGGGGGAGAAAAGGCCGGCGGAGGGAGGGGAAGGGAGGGGGGAGGAGGGCGGTTGCTAGGCGACTTGCGTCATCGCCGGGCGCCGCTCTCCTCCCGCCCCTCTCTGGAGTGAGGCGAGAGCCCCGCACAGAGCGAGGGAGACAGCGAGCTGAGCTCCGGGCGCTGCTGCCGCCGCCGCCGCTGCCGCTGCCGCCGCCGCCGGTGAGAGCGTGAGAAGCGAGTGAGCGAGCGAGCATCCGAGAGACCGGGCGCCCGTGCACTGGCCGCCGCCGAGACCTTCGCCTCAGCCCGGGCCAGCGGGAGCCGCGGCCGCCGTCTGCTCCCCCCCTTACCTTCCCGGCCGGCAGCGGCTGCTGCACACGCCGAAGCCGGAGCCCCAGCCGGAGCCGGAGCCGGAGCCCGCGGCCGGGGGGCAGGGAGGCGGCTGCCGCGGGTCGGGACTGGTAGCTGCTCAGCCGGGAGAGGACGCCCGCGAGGGGCTGGGCTTTCTGCCTCGCCCCGGGGCGTGGGGCGAAGGACCCCCCAAGGTGTAGGGAGGGGGTCCCGGCCACCGCGACACATGCGGGAGCCGGGAGCGGGGGCGGCTCCGATCCGAGCCCGCCGGGTCCCCAGCTTAGCCACCATCCGGTCCGGCCGCCCGGGGCCGTAGCATCCCTTCGGGGAGTGTATGAGCCGGGGCCCCCAGCCCAGGAGCCACCCCCGGGCCGGGGGGGCGGGGACCCCGATGTGAGACGGTCGCGGCGGCGTGGTGAGCGGCCCGGGCGCCGCCGTCCTCTCCTTCCCCTCCCCTCCCCTTCACCCCCTCTGGGGGGCTTCTCCTTGGGCCCGCCGCCGCCCCCCTCGGCTCCTCGGCGGGACTCCGGGAGTTCTCGGCGCCCCCTCCCCGCCCCAGCCCCCCAGGGCAGCGGGGCCGGGGGGGACCCGGGGGGCCGGCCGCCGCCTCCGCCCAGAGGAAACTTTACCCAAACAAAATATCATCGAGCTTTCCGATCGTGACTGTCCCGGGACAAGTGGCCCAGGACGGGCAGAAGCTACAGCCTGCAGAGACTCAGGAAGAGGAAAAAACGGTGAGCGGGGCCGCCGCCGCCGCCGCCGCCTCTACCCCGGCAGCGCGGAAGAGACCCGGGTGGTTGCCTGGTGGAGCGACGCTAGCACCGCTTCTTCCTCAGTTCCGCGCGAGCCTTTCGCAGCTGCCGCCTCAGCCCAAAGGAGGAAGGGAGCCAGCCCACTTTGTCAGCGCCACCGCTCGTCTCTGAAGTGTGAGTGGACTCGGGGGGAGGGGACATTCTAGGGTGGCAAGTGGGAACCGGTGGGTGCTTGATGCTGGAGTTTGGCTGTTTCTCGGGAGGGTCGGCAGTAGAGACCTTTCCTTCCTGTTGCTGGGAGAGGCATCGGTTTGCATGAATGATAGGGTTTCTCTTAGAGGGGCTGTGTCTCCAGAGTGGGCGTTTGCACCTCTCTGCACTCTGACTGGCAAGGGAAATCGAGAAAGCCCAAGGACAGGTCTGTCCTGTACATTTTCCTGGCTACCGGTTGTGATCCAGCATAGTGGTTTTTGTTTCAGGGAAACTCCCATGGAATCCCACGTGGGAATTACTTGAATCAACTCTTTAAAATTTCTTTCTGAACTGTTGTTTTGAAGTTGTCCTTGAGAGGAAGACCACTTTTCATTCTAGTACACACTGGAGTTTGGTGCCCCCGACGCCTTATTTCCCGAGTCCAGAGATTGCACTGTGTGAGGAGGACGCTAGCACGTTTCAGTAGGTCAGGAGAGTCTGCATCCATAGGATGCGGAACTCATGGACACTGAATTCGGGGAGAGCCCTTAACGCAGTACCATTTCTTCTTCCCTAATACTCTTCTCTTTTGCTGTCATATATCTTCTGTGATAGCACGTTTTTACCGGGGACTGAAAGGCCATGCCTAAGGGTTTCCATACTTGTCTCCAGTTGTCAATTTAGGAGAAACTTCTTACTCTTTCAAGAAAGTATTTCAGGTATTTTCAGAGTGTTTAGATTAGAGATACAGAAAAGTAATGTTTCACATATATAAGGTCAAAGTAAGCACTGTAAGGGTTAAAACATACCATGGGATTTTGTGTAGCGAGGAGCATAGGTAGTGTAAGACTGAGAATTCTGGTCCCTTCAGACAGCTGAATGTGGGCAGAGTGGAGATGCTCTGTAGAGATGAATGGGAACCCGGGCTTGCCCATCCACCCTAATTTCTCCATTTAGGATCAGATTAAATCTGAAAGTTTCTCACATTTTGCGGTGGTTGGGTCCTGTTCTCCCCCCTCTTTTTAAAAGTAATTAGCTTGAAAGTTTATTAGTTTCTGCATTGTGCAACAATTCACTTACCTTCATCCTGCCTCCTCAGACTTCTGAGATATAGTTTAAGGAGTGCTAAAACAACCATGAGTTGTTTTCTTGCTTTCATAGACTTTGGTTATCTCTTCTGTCAGCTGTCCCAACTTTTTAAACTTAGAGTACTTTTAGTTTTTTTCCCTCCATTTCTTTGATCACTTTGCCCTCTTTTGGATTGTCTAGATTTTTTTGTTTTTCCTTATGCTTTGCTTTCTTATGTTTTCATAAGATTCTAAGTTGTACTCAGTGTAAATGGGAGTTGGCATGAAAATACTGACTGGTGAATGTAACTTTAGGTTAGAATGAAACACGCTTTTGGATCTTTTAACCGTATTCTGTCACCCTGAGAAAGTCATGCAGTCCATTTTTCAGAAAAGATAATGGAGAAACCTAGTCTTGGATACTTTGCTTTTTGGGAAGAAGGGGGATGTAAACTGAAAAATTTTACTTTGAGTGTGTATTGCATCTGGTCAGTTTGTTTACTAACTTGAGGATCTGCTTTGCAAATTGGTTTTAAATTATGAAAGTACTTTATTGAATGTAAAAATAATGAAATGTTTGATTTTCAGCCCTTGGGATACCCTTTCTTACCAATGACAGAGGCAATCCAATATAAATTTCATAAAACTGTAGGAGATGGCTCAGTGGGTAAAGCTGCTTCCTGCCTAAGTCTGAGGACTTGAATCTAATTCAGAGAACCAAAGGTGGGAGGAAAAAACTGACTCTGCAGAGCTGTTCTGCCTTGTGTCACTTGCACACACATGGCTTGTGTCACGTGCACTCGCATGGCAGTGGTGGTAGTAGTAGTGGTACTACTAGTAGTAAAATTAAACAGATGTTTTTAAAAATGTGAGAAAGGGGGTATGTATTACCATTATTACTCTAAGATCACTGTTCGCCGGGGACTGTCATTGCACGTTTCATTAGGGAAATGTTGATTTTGGACTACCCAGGAATAATTGCAGTCTCCGAGCCAAATCTTGGAAGGGTTCCTTCAGGAAGAAAAGAACATATACAAACAAAATATTAAAGACCTAGAATCAGAACATGTAAAAGGTGAGGTCTAATTAGGAAGTTAGCTTGGTGGGAACCCTGCTTACTGATGGAGGGTCTCAGCGAGGGTTAGGATCAGTGTATGCTTGTATAGATTCAAGGTTACAGTTCATAAAAGTGTTTGAAAATGGCTCCAGAAAGGGTTGTTTCAAGTGATTGGGAGAAATTATATTTTAGCACAAAGACATTATGCTGACTTTAGGATTTTGTTTCTCTAGGAAACCAACATTTTTACACTATGGGGGCTGCACAGAAGGAGGCGTGAAAAAGGAAATGCTTTGGATGTTTTTTAGATTGATGCTAGTGGTTTCTCATGAGCAAGAATTCAGAAATGGGCAGCAGTAGACTTTGCTTTGGATGTTGAATTGGGGTTAAGAGCTGACTATCCATTTGGTTCATATGTTGGCTCATCCTGTTTTTCTTTCCCTCCCTCTCTTTACTGTTTCTCACTCACTCTTTGTTTTTTGACTCTCTTGTCCCAGGCTGACCTTGAATTTGCTATGTAGTTGAGGATGACCTTTAACTTCTAATCCTCCTGATCCTGCCTTGACTTCCTGAATGCCAAACTTACTGGTGTGTGCCACCATTTCTGGTTTATGTAGTGTCGGGAATGGAACCTAGGGCTTTGTGCATTCTAGCAGGTGCTTTGCCAGCTGAGCTACATCCACGGGACCCTGCCCATGTAGCAGGGTGCTTGGCAGTGTGGGTAGAGACAGGTGAGCGTCGGTCTTAAGGCCTTTAGGTTTCTGAGATTTCTAATACTGAGTAAAGAGCTAAAAAATGAGTTTTAAGTTTTGGGATGGGTCAGATTTTGTTAGCTTAGGCACAGGCATAATAAGAGGAGAGACATTCTCCAAAGAGATGCTTCATAAGTGAGCGAAAATGGCAGCTGCCTTAAACCCAGCTGCCAACTCAGTCTCGGGACATAATCCTGTCTCAGAAACAGTTAGATTTCAGTAGAGTGTTTAGATCCTGAGATAGGTGTTCAAGAAAACAGGACTTTGTTAGGGAACTTATACATGAAATGGAATATTAGTTGCTCCAAACTCAGTCAGGTTTTTGATACTTTCTCGTATTATTATAATCTTAGTGTCCCCCCCCCCCCCGGTTTCTCTGTGTAGTCCTGACTGTCCTCTGCCTCCTTAGGTGAGCTAGGGATAAAAAGTATGCACCACCACAGCTCAGCTTGGTCTTCATACTGAGAAGTGGGGCTAAACCTTGCTGAAAGTGAAGACTGTTTCCTTAGCTCTCACATTCGGGCGTGTGCAGCTTTGTGTTCATACAGTGGAGGGACATCCTGGCACGGAAGCGTTAGGGTACTTCAGAATGTTCAGGCATCTTTATGGTTACCGTTTGGTGTTGGCTTTGACAAGGATAAAAGATAGGGAGTAGAAATACATAATCTTTGTATTCCTTAGTTTGAATTCAGTGCCTTACAAAGCTACTTTGGCTTCTTAAGAGAATGTCCAGTTGGCAGAAACCCAGGAGTAGAAATGTTTAAGCGAGGAGGTAGGTCTACTATGATGTTAGGGTGAATATTTGCTATATAGCTTTTTTTTTTTTTATACTTTCCCCATTTCTTACATGGGCAAAGATATGCTTAAGTGTTTTAAAAAGGCAACCGTTTAGCATTAACATGATTTACTAATATGGTGGGACTCCATTGTGGGGAATGGTAGCATGTCTATTCTTTGTTGTGGCAGCCTTTCCGTGTGGGTCAGCTCCGCCACAGCTTGTAGCACTGTGCCCACCATGTGAAAGCAGCTGTGGGTGATAATGGACGGAGCTATAACTGCTCCAATGGGGTCTCATGCATAAAAACAAGAAGTCGATGGGGTTAGGTCTGTAGGCTGAAGTCTATAATCCCTTGGCAGAGGACAGCTAAATCTACCAGCATATAAAGTGAGCTACATTAAACTACAAAGCCAGATTGGCCATTTTATGTGGATTCTGTTTTCCAGATGATGTGATCCTCTGGGCTGCGTCGTAATGATTTGCCTTTTTAGTGCTGAGAAGTATGGACTAAGAAGCCGGCATGATACTCTCTAAATGGATCTAAAAAGAAGAGAACCACATTTAAAGATGCCATAATTGATGTCTTAGTTGCTTTTTTATTTCTGTGACAAAGCTTCATGATCCAGGCAACACACACACACACACACACAAACACACACAGCATTTAATTTTGCTTACAGTTTCAGAGGATGAATCTGTGACCATCATGGTGGGTGACCATGGTGGCAGGCAGGCATGACACTGGAGAAGTAGCTGAGAGCTCACGTATGACCCACAAGCACGAGAGAAACTCAAACTCCACCTCCAGTGATAAACTTTCTTCAACAAGGACACACCTTCTAGTCTTTCCAAAACAGTTTTTACCAACTGGAGACCAGGCATTCAAATATGAGCCTATGGGTCATTCTCATTCAAATGTCCGCAACTGACACAGAGGATATAGTGGTTTTATAGTACGGCTAAAAGAATTTATGAAGGGGTAAGTCCCTCCCCTCCACCCCTACTTGGGATTTGAACTTGGAAGCATGATGCATGATAATCAGGCATTCTACCACTGAGCTACATCTCCCAGTGATAGAAGCTTACTTTTGAAAGGTTCTGAAAATAAATTATAAAGCATTTGCTTTTAATGTGAAATTAAAAGCATTCAAATTGTTTTAAATCAGACAAAGATGTCAAGTCAGATTCTAAGAAATGTTAAGGTTTAATGTATCCACCTCTTGAAGTCATGATCTCTTTACTAAATCAGTATAAAGAATTTAGTCCAGCCAGGCCATGCTGGTCCACACCTTTAGTTCAAGCACTCCGGACGCAGAGGCAGGCGGATCTCTATGAATTCAAGGCCCTCCTTGTCTACAGAGTGAATTCCAGGACTGCCAGGACTACACAGAAAGAAACCCTGTCTTGAAGAGCCAAAAAGGGGGAAAAATGTAGTTCAAAATTTTTTCCATTTTGTTTTATAAGTGTTGTTATATCTTAAATCACTTAAGTAATTTGAATGTATATTTTAAACAACATTGCTATCTTTAAGAGTAAATATATTACAAATGTATTGGCTACCAAGGACTAGCTATTCACTTAGTGCAAGTTTTAATGTTACAGCTAATGTTTTCTGTTTGCTTGTTTGTTATTTTGTTTTTGTTTTTTCCTAGACAGGGTCTTGCTATGTAGCAATGTAGCTGCATAGGCTGTCCTGGAACTCACTCTGTCGACTAGGTTGGCCTCAGAACTCACAGAGATCCGCTTGCCTCAGCCTCTGGAGTGCTGGGATTAAAGGCGTGCATCACCACACCTGGCTACAACTAACGTTAAAACACTGTCTCCTATGTCAGCAAACACTAAAGCTGTATTAGGTGATAGCATATTTACCCTGGTCTCACCAGTTTTGTTTCTAGGTCTCTTTTTTTGTACAGTACAATTGTGATTCCTTTTCAGTTAGTTTCAAAGCTGTACTTACTATAGCGATCCCTCTGTATCATAGGAACCCTGCAGTCATGGGGATGTTTAAGCCTCTTATGTAAAAGAAATGTTTAAAGGCCCCAGTGAGGTGGCCGCGCTGCCGTGAGGACCTGAGTTTCCTCCTTAGAACCAGTGCGAGTCTCAAAGGTTGTCCTCTGACTTCCACAGCATGCAGTGTTATGTGTGTCCCCCATAAATAATGTGATAAAAAGTGTTTACATATAACATGTAATATAAAATATATTACATATGCTACATAAATATCTTCCTGTGTACTTTAAAATTAGCCTCTAGATTATTTGTAATACATAATACAATATAAACAGTTAACAGTTGTTACACTATATCGTGTAGGGGACCACAATAAAAAATTTTACAAATTTACTATATTTGTTTTTTTTCCCCTGGATAGTTTCCATTTGTGGTTGGTTTAATCTGCAGATTAACAGAGTGTGAACTGTTCATTCTGTATGTGTAATTGATATTTTGATTTCTCTTTTTCTCTTGGAATGAAAAAGCATATAGTTTGACAATTTTAGTTTCTTTGAGAGGGTCACTGGAGAGTACGTTTAGTATTTTTTTTTCTTTTGTGGGGCTCTGTGTGTGTATGTGTGTGTTTGAGAGTCACCCTTGCTATAATCCATTCTGGTTTTAAATTTGAGATGCTGTTTCCTCAGCTTCTGGGGTGCTGCGTTTATAGGTATCTACAACTGTGCCTGGATTTGTTTTATCTTTTAAAAGTCTTATATTAAACATTTGGCCTTTTAAAGTGATTTTATCAATGGATGGGCGGCAGAGTTAAAAGCCGTAGGTGTTTCTCTCATGTCTGCAAGGGTTTCAGATAGATTTTTTACTTTGGCAATACCTAGTAGACGAGGTGAACTTTTTGGTGTGTGTTCATTAGCATTGCAAATCGATGAGTAAATTTGTTTTCAAGTAGTGAACTCTTGCTATAATATCTTTCTGTTTTGAGACTTTTCCCTTTTAGTATAAAACCATTCTGGAATAGGCCTGAAAATACAGTCAGATTTTTGCTATTTTCCATGCTTCCTCACTGATAGTTTCTTGTAAAACCTTTCATATCATATGCAAATGGAGTGTATTTCTTAAGTGAATATGATGTTTATACATATTCTAGTAATTACATGCTTACATACAAATATACTTAAAATTATTCCTAAGCTCCTTTGAGATCGTGAAATCCTTGAGAAACTATTGCGATTCTCACTGAGCCCTGGGACAGTAGAAAGATTAATTTAAAAGAAAAATTTTCTAGAATGTTCCTGTAAATTTTGTAAGTACTCAGTTTCTCTAATAGAGTAAGCTTAACCAGGAAACACGAGAACCAGTGCTCGGTTGTGTTGCCTTCTCTGCTTGTAGGTGGAACACACAGGAGATCTTACTGCTCTGCTGTCATTTGCTTTCCCATCAGACCTAAAGCACAGCTGTGCATCATCAGTCAGGCTCTTGTGTGCTTTGTAGCTAAGCTTGTTCCCCTGCTACTGGAAATGTGGGTGGCTTTTGGAAGGAGGTAGTTCTTTCTTACCCCCTCTGTGTATTTGTCTACCTGGTATATTGTGGTGGATACCTTTTCCTATGCTATATGGCTGCTCTAATGTTTGTAAATCTTAAAAGCTAAAGTAAGGTTAACACCATTTCACCTTAGCCTTATCTCTGAGAGATCACTGAACACACTGTGTTTGCCTTGGGCTTTCACATCCCACAAGTGCTTTATTTTATTTTATTTTTTTTAAAGCCCTTTGTGTCAGCTTCCCAAGGGCTGTCAGTGCTGGGAGCAGTGTAGGCCTGTGCCACCAGACTCCACTTCTCAGTACTGACTACGCTGTAGGTGGCAACTGCAAGGCAAGATGCTTGTTTGTTGGAAGAATGTATATATAGTTGGTTGATGTTTTAGGTCTGCTTTTTAGGAGACTCTAAGGAGTGATAGAACTTGGCATGGTGTCCTAGGTCTGAGAATTTGCTTCATCAAAAGTATTGAGTTAATTTGTAACTACCACAACCAGTGGTTGAAAACATTCCTGGACCCAGCAACAGGTTGCTAGCTCATGTCTCATTTACCTGGGAATACACATTCATACGTGTGGGCAGAAGGCCCAGTGAAATGGGGAGTATGTTTCTTAACTTCATGGCTTTGGACACGCCATTTCTTCAGCACCTGCTCACTGGGGAAAGCACGTTCTTCACAGGATTTGCTGTGATTAAAAGAGAATTGAGCTGGGGGTTGGTGGCACACGCCCGCCCTTAATCCCAGCACTCTGAAGACAGAGGCAGGTGGATCTTTGTGAGTTCGAGGCCAGCCTGGTCTACAGAGTTAGTTACAGGACAACTAGGGCTGTTACACAGAAAAACCCGTCTCGAAAAAACAAACAGAGAGGGAGGAGAGGGAGGAGAGAGAGAGAGAGAGAGAGAGAGAGAGAGAGAGAGAGAGAGAGAGAGACTTGAAACTGTGTGGAGCTCACATACGATTCACTGATGTCAATTTGCCAAGTTTCCTGTCTTTTAATGTGTGGCGTGGTAGCAGTCAGAATCAGGCATTGCTTTTGCTCAACTTTTAAATGAGCCCTTGAGTTTGTAGTCTTGTTTCATAAGCATCTAAAAACTAGAGAAATGCCAACTACTTATAGACAAGAAAGATTTTTTTTAAACATCACTGGACTTTCATTTCCAAAGACACTAGTACTGAATGGAACAGCTTTACTGTTTATTCTTAAATAATTAGTGTTTTGTTTTTATAGTGATGATGTTTCAAGTTGCCCATCGAGAAATCCTAGAATACAATTCAGTTATCAGTTCTTCTCACTCTTTACTGCCTGCCTTTTTAACTCTGGAGATAGAAAGCTTTGGGTACTCGTGAAGCTGAATAGATTTATCTGTATCAGTTATATTTCAAATTGAGATGGAAATACCTTTATTTAGGTGAATATATTATTAGTAGATACCTAATTTTACTTCTTTTTTTCATAAAATGATTTATGTGTGTTTAATGTTCCTTAAATACAAGATAGCATTCAGAAATACTTTTTCTTCAAGTCTAGAATGGTAGGTTTTATCAGCATATATAAGGAATAAATGCTTCTTAATGGTTTTAAAAGATGATTTATATTATTTCTAATTATGTGTATATGTGTATATACACTTGTGGGTATGTATATATATAAATACATATATATATAAATATATATATCCACCATACATATATTGGTGGATATGCCCACTTATGTTCAGATGCCTGGAGAGGCCAGAGGTGTT
Organism: Ondatra zibethicus; assembly: GCA_004026605.1. Lineage (NCBI taxonomy): Eukaryota > Metazoa > Chordata > Mammalia > Rodentia > Cricetidae > Ondatra > Ondatra zibethicus. The sequence continues at coordinate 41,292 of PVIU01011618.1, forward strand.
ACTTGATGTGGGTGCTGGGAGCCAAACTGGGGTCTTCTGCAAGAGCAGTGTCTGCTCTTGACCTCAACCCATCTCTCTGATTCATCCGATGTTTGTGTATTTGGAAGGTTTTTATGACTTGAGAGCCATTTGGTTATGCTTTTAACTGTTTTATTTAACAGAATTATATATTTAAGTATTTAAAAACCCACAGGCCAGGTAAAAGATGGAGACATTTCTTAGCAGTGATGATCTTGTTAGCTCTGGTCTTTTGCTTTATTTTCTCCCTTTTAGGCAAATTTCCTTTAGATTTTGTTGTAAATGCAAAATTAGGTTAGTTTATCTGAAAGTTGATGTCTGATTAGATAGATGGTTAATTTAATGAAGATCTAATTTTTAAGATTTCCAGTATTTTAAGTTTTTCTTGTTGGTAGCAATTGGAGTTAGATCTCTAGCTTTCTTTCCATTTCAGTTATTTTCAAGAAGGATCTTAGACTTAAGGGGGACCTGTCTTGATTTCTCTAAAAACTCATGTGTGCTGGTAAGATTTTAGAATGCTTACAGGTTGTGTGGGCTCTTCTCTGTGGATCTTATACAGGTGGGATTGTTTTCTTTGAAAAAGATAAGATTTTAATTTACTGGATTGAGAAATTTGGAGCAGGAAACAGATAATTAAATTTGTTATAAAAGTCATCCAGTAGGAGAGGAGAGGTGGAATGACAGGGGCAGGAGAGACAGGGCAGACGAGGGAGGGCTGAGAAGCAGACTTGGGGAGTCCGTCTTAGTCAGAGGTTGCACCCTTTTATTTCTTTGGGTCGTGGACTTGGGTGTTACCAGTTGTTATCTGCTCCACTTGGAAATGTCGATTAGAAGATTGATTTTTGTTCATGGTTTTTCAACATCTGGATTCTTAAAACCATTGAATTTCTAATCTGTGCTTAATCATTGTGTCCAGGGTGGGAAAGTTTCCGCCGTACATGATGGGGAGGTCTGGACAAAGAGTCTGACCTCCTCTGCCGTCCGGATGTCCAGCCCCACATAAGAGGGAGGCTGGTAATTCTGTACGACTAAATGAGGCACACTTGGAGCTGATGGCCCACGTTCCTGCTCTGCTACTTTGTGGTCTTGGGCAGATTGTTTATTCAATGAGTTTCCTGTCAAACTGTGGTGATGATAATAGTACCTGGGCTCTCAGAGAGTCATTAGGATTGAGCGGCCTTCTGCATGGACACCACTAGCACAGCGTCTGGCTCAGCTCGGGAAATGCTGCTGCCGTAGTAGTGCACAGTGCAGTAGTGAGTTATGCTTCTGTGAGGTTGCTCTCCTTTCGAAAGCTGATGCCATTTGTGATCTTTGTTCTTCAATATGTTCCTATTTTGAATATTGTCTTTTCAGTAGAAGATATTTACTGAACATCTACTGTGCCAAACATTGATCTAAGTGAACAGAGCATAAAAATATCTGCTTGCTTGAAACTTAACCTTTGGTTGGAGGAGGCAAGATATACACAATAGAGCAAAACAAATTAAGAATTGGGTTGGCGGACTTAGTGTGGTGGAAGCTGACGTTAATCAGACCGCTTAGTGTTTCCCCATTTGTGGTGCTGCACGTCAGTTGGGAGTACCCTGAGCACAGCGCACACCCTGAGCACAGCGCACACCCTGAGCACAGCGCACACCCTGAGCACAGCGCACACCCTGAGCACAGCAGACACCCTGAGCACAGCGCACACCCTGAGCACAGCGCACACCCTGAGCACAGCGCACACCACACAGAGCTGTTCTCTTGGTCCCCAGCTCCAGGCCTGTCTTCCTTTTGAGGCAGCCTCAAGGTGTCCATCTTGACCTCTTTGGCTGGCTCAGGCTTTCCCTCTTGGTCCCCTTTATTTTACTGGTGTTTTTGCCTCGCCCAGTTTCCCAGCTTCGCCTTTGATTCATCTCTCACTCTTAGACAGCTCATAGAAAACCTCTTCTCATGTGCACCCCTATGTGATGTGACGCTCTCCCATTTTGTGTTTCCTCCTTTTCATTATCTTTAACTGAAATAGTTAGCTTGATTAGTCTCATTAACTTTTTTTCTTATCTCTTCAATTAAATTGTGAATCTTTTAAGGTTACAGGGCCACTTTTTCATTCTAAACTGAGCCTCCTTAGGAGAAAAGGGTAATACTTGCTGGGAGGGGTGCTGTGAATTTCTGAGAGACAAAGTGGAGAAGAGCTTCGCCAGTGGTGGTTTTGCTTTCCCTACCTGCTCTGGCTGCTCCAGCTGTGACCTTAGTGAAAGGCAGTTTATCCTGTGCTGGGTTTGGGAGGGTTTACAATTGCACTTCCATCTTTATCAGTACTTGCAGTTTTAGTCCTTTTATGTAAATGGTTAGCTTTTTATGTTCCTGTATTACTTCTAAAAAAATCCCATGAAAAATGTGATGATGTAATTAACAATGATTACAGAGCATGAACTCAAGCCACTGCCATGTGGGTGCAGACACAGTGCTCACACGTACTTTGGCAAGTTCTTTCAACTGTCTGTTCAGTTTATCTGTGGTGGGGAAAATAACACCTACCTCGCAGATACTATGCTTTTAGGAAAAATGAGGATCACAGAGCTGTATCTGGCATGTGGTAACTCATTTGTAACTGTGGAGGTCTTTCTGATGTTTACAGCAGTGTGAAGGGAGAAAGGAGGGGCAGTGGTGGGGGTGCGGGCTGGGGAAGATGAACTAATTGACTAACTGCTGCTATTGTAATGAATACTCTTCTAATGAATAGAAGCTGATATAAACAATATATAGGACAGTACTCAAAGCAAAGGGTTATCTGGTCTAAAATACCAATAATGCCAGTGTTGGGGATCCTGCTTAGTAATTAAGCCCTCCACTCTCTCATTTGCATATATTCTTTGTATAAGATACTTTAACAGTAAGATTCTGTACAAGGACTGGTTATTGATAAAGGTAAACTTGGATAGGACTTATTTAACATTTATTCTCTAAGAAAGACATAGGGAAATCAGTTGATAACACTTTTTTTTTTAAAGGTGAAAGAGCAGTTTCTTCAGGAATAATTAACAAGTGCATATGCTCTTCCAGGAACTGGGCAAACTTCCTCCCTTTTAGCAGATTTACTAACTTTTCACATGGTAAGCTGTTCATGTAAAAGTGTAGTGAGCACTGAGGGCTTGTGAGGTGTAGATGCCAGGATGTGTGTTTTGTAAGTGACACGTTCATTAAACGTAAGAGCACACATCCAGGTGAAGAGAACTGTCTGCGGGGACCTGGACCGCGTGTTTTCTCCTCTTGTTTCACTACTCACCAAGCTAAGGAGTTTTTAATGTAGGAACTTGCTTTCCTGTCTCTCTTCTCTTTTTAGTTTTTAATCATTGTTTACGATGAAATCTTGCTGTTCCCTGTCGTTTTAGGTTCTTTGCTTTTGTTCTTTCTATTTTCACCTCTGTGGACTCTTGGCCGGTACGGTAGCCTTTCTAGTACCGACCCTATCTGTCTACATGCAGACTTCCCTTTACTGCCCCCCAATTCCTGGGAGACAGTTAAGCCCTACCATGCTACAGTGGGAACTGGAAGAACAGATTTTCTCTTGGACGTGGTATTGCTTGTGTACTATCTGGTGATAATCAAGAAACTAGTCACATCTTTTTCAGTTTGTCATTCATACGCTTTTTACCATTTGTATACAAAAGACCGGCTGTGTTTCCAGGTATACAAACTATGGATACTCTATGATTGCTTGCACATGTACGTGTGTGTGTGCAGCTGTCCCTCAGCATTGGTCCCAGAACGCCCCCCCATGTAAGCAGCTGCATCACCTTGAATACTTGTCTCTAACTATCTAGTAACAGCTAATGATTACTGTTAGCTAACACAATACAAAGGTGATGTAAACAATTGTTAAACCCTGTGTTCAGGACAAGGAAAATGGGTGTATTCAGTTACACAAAACAGTTTTTCTTTGTGTGGGTCTATGCTCGTGCATTTGCACGTGTGTGTGTGTGTGTAGATCAGAGGTTGACATCTGGTGTGTCTTACTGTGTTCTCCACCTGACTTTTTGACAGCAGCGGTGGTGGTCTGGTGGCCACTGTGCTCTAGGGATCCTAGTGCTGAGCTTAGTGGCTGGGTTTTAACCTTCTCCCTGGGGTCTGAACTCAGATCTGCATACTTGCATAGCCAGCTGTTTACTAACTGAGCATTCCTCAGCTCCAGCAAGCACGTTGTCTATTTCTATCTTTAACGTTTTGATGTTGTATCTGAGGATGTGGAGCTCACAGGTTCAGAAGGCGGACTGTTCGGACATGTGTGTTTGTCTCTGCACCTGCTATTCCTCTGCCTGGAGGCGTCTTTCTTCTTTTAGGACCCCACTTAAAGATCGTCCAAGGAACCATGTCTTGATTATTGATTATTGTTAAGTAGAGTTAGTAAGTTTTTACTTTCAGTGTCTGATGTGATTTTCTGTTGTTCTCTCTACTTTCTTTGAAGGTAGAGGCCATGTCTTATTTATTTTGTGTAGTGAATTTCTTCTCTCTCAAATGCTTTAACATTCCTGCTGCATGGTTGTGGTATATGGTATATGAACAAAGACTGGAAGAGAACAAAACAGGAGATGTTTTCAGTAATCTCTAACCTGTAAGCTTTGTTATGTTACGTGTAAACCCAGTTGCTTAGTAGTGCGTCTCAGAGGTATTCTGCAAATCCTTAGGGGGTGAATTAGAAGCAAATTTTATATTAATTTTTTCTTTAATTTACACCTATGTGTGTGTGTCTGTATATGCAACATGTATGCAAGTGCCTATGAAGAAGGCCAGAAGAGGGCATCCAGTCCTATGGATCTGGAGTTAACAGATGGTTGTGAGCCATCCAACATGGGTATTGGGAACTGAACCTGGGACCTCTGCAAGAGCAGCCAGCACTTTTAACCACTGAGCCGTCTCTGCAGCCCAAGAAACAAGTTTTCATAGTGGAGAGTTGTGGTGCACGCTCTCTCTCTCTCCCTCACTTACATGTAGAGCTAAAGCAGCTTCGCACAGCTGGAGAGCCACGCTTCACGCCGGCTTCTCCTGATTCAGATTCTCATACAACACAGGCATCCTAAGGCTTGTTTGCCTTTACCTAAGAGATTTATATTCAGTCCTGGGTATAGATATGTGATATCTATCTATCTATCTATCTATCTATCTATCTATCTATCTATCTATCTATGTGCATATATATATAAAATCTTTTACTGGCAGTAAATAAAATTTAAAGCAATTCTTTGGTTATATCATTTATTAAAGACAAAGCAAATTTACATACTAATATGATAGAAATGCTTGCTAGTTTTTACATAAAGAATTAATCTTAGTTGAATATTTGATCTACAGGACATAGACATTTTTAGCATTTTTCCAGAGTTGATTGATATTTTGAGTCTATTGTTAGTGCTGAAAATGTTGGTCTGCTTAATTGTGTAGTATAAATGGCAGTAGTATGTTTAGGGCAATTTCGGAAATTGTTGGAAATTTTGTTCTAATTTTAAGCCAAAATTCACTGAATAATTTTTTGAAATGAAACTTGAGCGAGCAATTTGTTTTTCAAAGCAAACATTCTAATACAATATAATTAAGAGATACACTAATTTGATACTTGCATTCTGAGAAATACTGGTAGGAATATATTAAAAGTCTTTGTTTTCCATAGTTAAACCATTGTGTTTCTGTAAGGGCAGGAAACTTTTTATGGACAGTAAAAACACCACATGTCACAGTGATCTCAAATCTGCCCCAACACATTTTAGGCAATGTGTGTTTGTGCTGCACGGCATGGCATGCACAGTGCAAAGTGCTTGTGTGTTCCGAGCCAACACTTCGGTGAAGTCACCTGGTACAGTGGGCACACGCTACTCAGAGTCATTCAGCATCTGATTTTAAATTACCTTTCAGACATTGTATGTTCAGAAACTTACCATTGCCAAATTTCTCATGACCTCCACACTGAGCTGTGTGACCCTGATGGGATAATGACCCATGGTTTAAGAAATGTTGATCTAAAATGGGCTGTAAGATGATTTTGATTGATTGCTTTTTTTATTCATGGTGTTGTGTTTGAAAAAAAAATGAACGTTGTCCTATTAGTCTTATTACATAAGAGCTGTGATTAAGTAATAATGCTAAATAAAACTTAACAAAACCTAATGAATAAGTATTTTCAGCTATTGCCCATAGCTGAGACATTTGAGGCTTGGAAGAAGTGAGGAAGATGCCAATATGCCCCCTTTCCTTTTAGTGATTGATTTTAGCCTCAGAGTTGCTCAAGGTATTTAGAGATAATTAGCTGGAAGGGAGAATTGTGTGACTCTAGGAGATAAAGCATATAGATTTGGTCATATGGTAAATGAATAATTAGATATTTGTCATCATGGTCACCATTAGTCCTTAGGGAATGTTTGCTGTGTATCTGTCATTGTGCTAAAGACTTCACGTACACTATTTATAGTTTATTTCTCACTTTGCCACATGTTCTAGAGGAAGCAGATTGAGAGAATTGAACTGAGGCTAGGATTTTGAACTCACGAAACTGTGTGTTACATGGTAAGTTGTACTATCATAGGAGAAGAACTCGTAGGATTTCATTCTGTCAAAAAGGGCGATGACAGGCTCGTAGAAAAGCAGGTCCCTTTTCAAACTGTGAACTTTAAGCTGTGTTTGAATGGCTTTACAAGAGCCATGGCTGTCAGTCACTTTTAGCCCAGGTGTCCGAGACATTGCCCTTCACTTGTAGGAGTTGATGAAGGTGGAATGTATTGAAAGCGCAGGTGGGCTGAGGTCAGGGCAGTGGTGGTCACTGCCTAGTGTGGATGAGGCTTTGGGTTCCGCACCCACCACTGCCAAAATGGGGGAGAGGGAAGAGTCTTCTGTCAACTTTATACTCAGTAATTTTTAAAGTTTTAATTGGTTAATTAGGGCAAGATTGCAGGTAGTCTGGGCTGACCTTGAACTCCTGGTCCTTCTGCCTCTGGCTGACTGCTGCTGGGATTCCAGGCACTTGCTGGCATCCTCAGAGGAGGAGATTCGTTTACTGTTCGAAAATTATCGTTGGATGTGTGTGAAGCATAGCAGAAATTTGAGAATTAATACTTGTTAATCTCTTGAGTATGTTATTTAAGTAAGTGGTTCTGTGTACTATTTCTCTAATGTAATTTCTTTTTGGTCATTTAAACAATGTCACTTTTTTATTTCCTGTCTAGAATAAGTCCGTACTCAGTGCATTGTTGATACTTTCATTTAAGAAGTACTTTTGATGTCTGTACTACTATTTTTATATGTTTGAGATTTAAAAGTTTCACATTTTAATTTTATTACCTTACTGAGAGCTAAGCCTTGGCATTGGTTTTTAAATGTTTTATTTGTTTATTTATTTCAGTAGTGGAAATGAAACCCAGGGCCCTGTACATATTAGCCAGACAGTCCTCTACTTTTTAGAAAGTAGTGTTGCATATGCTTAAAATTTGTCTATATGAGAATTTGAAACTCTGTGCTTTTGTAAAATTTTATCAGAGGCTACGTGTAAGAGTAGAGTCCTAGTTTAATGTTCCATTAAAGATTAAAAAGTATCAAAATGGAAATGGGGGTGTGTGGAGAGATGACGCCACAGACGCGCGCTTGTATGTTTGGCTCCTCCAGATGACCCAGGTTCAGCACCTCCTGTGGCTCCTGTAACTCCTGTAGCTCCCGGGGCACCGACACTCATGTGCTCCTCTGCCACACACACACGCTTAAAATAAATATTCTTTTGGGAAGAAAGCCCAAATCGGGGACTGAATTCTCATTTGCTTCCAGATGGGACAACCTAAAGCTTAGTCTCTGCAGCTGACATGGAAAGGGAGCTGACACAAGTTGTCCTCTGACCTCTGCACGCACACCGTGACACATGTACAGCAAACACACAAACATATGGCACATACACAACAACAAGAAGTAAGAGGCCACTTTTAAAAATTTAAAAATGTGTAAACAAGGCTGAATTCTGCTGATGGAAACTAGGGATTGGAACAAAGAGCATCAGTCTTGAGCTCTTCTTGTCCCTGGACATTGTTGACCTTTCCACCACAGGTTCCTTCCTTAAAGTGACTGTGAATATCGTAGAAGTGAATTGATAGACACACCGTTGCGCTTACTGCCAGGGACTGCGGCGTTATCGTTTATCCCCTTTTCACACAGCCCTGCTTCCTATTGAAAGCTCGGCATGGAGGTGTTTGGTGTGCTCACCGTTCTACCCTGACTTAGTAGTTGACCTGGGGTGATACAGGCAGCTTGGCTCCAGTGTAGGAGACATCAGTTGCTGCCCTATACTGCCTGTGTTGTTTCCAGTTTAGAACGGAGCCCAGCCCATGTAGACTGTGGAAGTGTTGGCTCTTTTCAGTGATGTTTAATTATGTATTCTCTAATTTTGGCAGAGCATACATTATTTTTCCTTTTATTATTTTTCACTATTTAAACATTTCTTTGTGTGTGTGTGTGTGCGCGCGCGTGTGTGTGTGTGTGTGCGCGCGTGTGTGTGCGTGTGTGTGTGTGTGTGGGCGCGTGCGCGTGTGTGTGTGCGCACGAGCACGCGCAGAGGACAGCTTGTGGGAGTCAGTTCTCTTTTACTAGGTGAGTTCCAGGGATCAAACTCGGGCTGTCAGGTTTGGAAATAATCACCATCTTGCTGGCCCTAGTTTTCCTTTTAATTAGGTTTCAGACTTTACACACACGCACACACACTTTTTTTTCTTAAGTAACTGAGTTCCCTGAAGTTCTTTGATTAGTCATGTTAGATCTCATAATTAGTTTTTCTTACCATTTGCTGATTCTTGTGTGAGTGGATGCTTCTCTTCCCCACCCTCCTCTTTCTCTTTCCCCTCTCTCTGTACTTCTCTCCTTCCCCTCCCTCATTGGCGTAGGAAGGCAGATGGGTGCACACTAAGTCTATAGTCTTGTTTGTGCTCACAGTTGATGGATGACAAGTTACAAAGACTTTCTTAAACTAGGGAAATTGAATTAGTCACTTATGGTGACGTGATAATATTAGAGTTTGGTTTAGTGATGAAGATGGGCCGCATTAAAGAGAAATAAGCCGTATTTCCTCAAATCTGAGACATCACCTGCTTTTTAGTGCTGCAGAAGCAGTGGTTCCAAACTCAGCAGCTGACAGCCTCCCTAGGAACCTGGGTCTGCTTCACTGGTCCTCCCCCAGCTGAGGGAAGTTCAGGACTCTTCCTGGCGCTCTGGCTCATCTTGTAGGCTTACTGGTGGGCAGAATTGTGGTTGTTGACAGATGTCCCTGTTTTCTTGCTAGCCTGGGGTCCTTCTGAGTTCCTCAGAGGCCTGTCTGTGTTTCTGCCACATGACCCTTCCAGCAGTGTAGAGTTCAGTCGAAACTGAGTGGTAGAATCTGCTCCGCCCACATCTGCATACGTGCACAGGGATGGGATGTTGCCCCTCAGATTTGCTTGTTTGTTGTTGTTCCTTGTGTACTTTCAGTCAACTTTACTAGCATTTAGTTTCTATGAAATGAGCTCATCTACTTAAACTGTATGATCTGAAGAGTTTTGACAAGTTTATAGACCATGAAAACACACTCACAAGGGAGGAAGTCGCATCATCCTTTAAAGATTGCTCCTCCTCCCAATCAGTCCTTCCTTAAAGCAACTTCATCCTCTGAGACAATCATCTTCTGTTTACTCTAGACTAATTTTACTCTGTTATTTTAAATAGTGTGAAGAAAAAGGAGGAGATGGAAACAGGTTATTCCTCCGTTTTAAAAAAATAATTAAAAATTTATTTTACTTTCTCTTTTGGGCGTTTTGTTTTCATGTCTGTGCATCAGAGGCATGATTGGTCCTGCAGGGTCAAAGGGTCAGACCCCTGGATCTGGAGTTAAAGTGGTTGTGAGCCGCCATGTGGGTGCTGGGAATTACACCTGGGTCCTCTGCAGAGCAGCCAGTGCTCTTCGCTGCTGAGCCGTCTCCCCAGCACTGGTACAGGTTGTTTTTATCTTCTGTTTCCCTCAGATTCCTTCTATACTAGGGGTTGCTTTATTGTTTTGGGATGTGGTAAAATGATTCCCATTGCATTTTCAAGATAGTTCCAGCATGTTCCCAATCTCTGTTAGCGCCTAGACAGATTTGAATAGGTAGTTTCCTCGTCCTCTTTTCTAGTTTCTGTCTTGTAAGGCCAAGCCAGGTCATTTCCCCGCTAGGAATTCTAGGATTATTGAGTCTCTTCACTGGTTACTGAACACCGCCCCCAGACGTTCAGATGCACTCCTCTCAAGCTTTCTTGTTACAGCTCGTATCGCAGTGTGAGTTTAGGAGATGGACAGTTTCCCCGGAGCCACTCACTGTCACTGCGCCCGACTGCTCCGTGTGGTGTGCAGTGCTGTCTAGTGAGTGAGCTCTCCAGGAAACGCAGTAGGAAAAGGGGCTCAGCGGAGACTCAGTGAGGCTCCCTAAGCTGTTGACTACCATCTGAGACAGCGTTGCACAGTGCCACGTACCTCAGTGAAATTTTTCTTCTAGTGGTATTGAAACAGGTGGTACTAGTTTTAGTGTATTTTATTATATATTTACTATATATTTGTATAATATATCCAGATATTTATCACTTCTGGATTTAAGCTAAGAAATTTATTGAGGTATTAAAATGTTACTTTGATATTAAATCTTTGAAGTCTTGTGTGTATTTTATCCTTTGCATGTCCAACTTAGTGCTGCCTCCTTCCTTTCTCCCTCCCTTCCTTCTCCTTTTCATCCTCCTTGTAGCTTAAATTGGCCTTGAATTCCTTGTGGAACAAAAGCTGGCTTTAGACCCTTCATTTTCATCCTCCTGTCTCTGCTGGCGTTGTAGATAGTTGCACCGCCCCAGGTGCTAGTGGTGAGTGCGGTCCTGTTGCAGGTGCTGCTAGCTAGTGGCCACTGCATTAGACATGCATAGACTGCAGATAATAGGCTCTTTCAGTTACACATCACATGAACTCCCCAAGAAATTGCCTTTAAGTAAATGTCTAATTATCTTCTAGGTTAGGGTGGTAGCTCAGAAGGTTTCTATGCTTAATTTTGTGACGATAAATATATTGTAATACATTTTCATTATATAAATAATGGTATTATTGGGGAGTTAGAGGAGTCTGCGTAAGAGGCTACAGATTTTCTTTGCTTCCTTAATCCAGATGACCAAATTAAATTTGTGCTGAGTTTCTTTCTTGTAAATATGTCATTTTAAATCAAAGAGCGAAATAGATTCCTTTTTGGTCTTAATTTTTCATATCCAGACATTTATTTTTACCGTCTGTGTAACTACTTGATCTTCAAAGTTTTGCGTTCTTTTTGTTCCCAGGTTGCATTCTCTGTAGGGTCTGTGTGTGGTGTTCTCTGTAGGGTCTCTCTGTGACCTCTCACAACGGTCTGCATGCTTCCTAGATAGAATTAGAAATGCATTTAGTTTCATAGCGCAGGCTGGCTTGGGATTTATTATGTAGGTGAAGATGGTCTTCCACTCCTTACCTTGCATCTTTATGCAGTGCTGCCCCCACTGCCCAAGGGACACTATCTCCTGTCTCAAGTACAGAAACAGAGATAAAGTCCAATAACTGGGAAAACAAACCAAGAGTTCTTTTTTACTTTGTTAGTAGAATCAAAAGAATGTGTGAGAGTCACTCTGCTCTCCCAGGTGTTCCTGTATGGTTTATATAGCCCTGGCTGTCATGGAACTTAGAGGGTAGATCAAGTTGGTCTTGAACTCATAGAGATCCACCTGCTTCTGCTTCCTGAGTACTGGGTTAAAGGCGTGCACCACCATGCCTGGCCTGCCTTGTTCCCTACACCTCTAGTGTACCTACTGATGTCAGGGGAGAGGACTTGTGTTGCTCTTCTCACCGCTGTGACAAAATACTCAACAAAACAGTGTACAGAAGATAGGATTTATTTTTGGTCATGATTTAAGAAGCGATAGAGTCCATCATGGTGGGGGAGGCGTGGCAGCAGGGACTTGAGGTATCTGGTTGAACAGTGTGAAGCCTTTGAAACTTCTTGAGCAGAGGGCTCTGCATGTCTGGGCCTGCCTGTTCATAGGGTAGCAGGGCAGACTGTTGCTGACCACTGTTGTCATCCTGTAGAAGGGCTGGCTAACTCAGTCCGAGTTTCCCTCCTCCTCTTCCGCTGTGGTGATGTAATCGCTGACTCAGAAAGCAGCTTCAGTACTCATTAAAGGAGTGCTCCCGTCACTGTGAGAATTTCAGATGGGGTTATATAACAATACGTGTGACTTTAACACTTTTTAAAAACATGCAACCACATGTGCCTCTGGAGGCCAGAAGAGGGTGCCCAGTGCCCGGGACTAGAAGGAACAGTGGCTATGGCCTCCTGATGCTCAGTCGGGGAACTGAGCTCTAGCCCCGTGGAAGAGCAGCAGTGTTCTGACCTGCAGTTCTTCTGTGCAGGAAGCAGTGGTGCTTGGGCTCCTCAGCCTTGTACCGACTCTCACACCCTCCCTGTTGATTGTCACCGTGACAGCTCCTTTACAGTTCTGCTGCGTCTGTGACAGCAGTTAGAAAGGAGACTGCACCAGTTCACGGGCTTTGTTTGCAGCATTGGAGTGTAGGACTTTGTGCATGCTAGACACAGCTTCACCACTGAGCCACATCCACCCCCTTCAGACTTAGAAAAACAAAACAGACTTGGCAAAAATAGTACAAAGAATAAATTCCCATATGTCCCCCATTTGATTCCTTCAGTGTTAACATCTTACGCGTTAGCGTGATCAAACCAGGAAAACTGCATTGATGTAATACTGTCACCTCGTCCAGGCCAGCCTCACAGTGCTCCAGTACCTTTACTGTTTGTGTTTTCTTTGGGCCCGGATCTAACAGTCATTCGTGAGTCATATTGACGTGCTGCTCTATTAGCTACTTCTATTGTGTGATAAAACAGTGTGACCAAGGCAGCTGGGAGAAGAAACATTTTATTTGGGTTTACAGTTCCAGAGGCGTAAGGATTCCCCCACCATCGTGGTGGGGCAGCGTGGCCGCTGGAGTTGGAAGCCTAGAGCTCCATCGTGAACTGCAAGTGCCAGGTGGAATGGACTGGGCATGGTGTGAGTTTTCTCTTTTTAGACTCAGATTCCCCCCTAGGGACATACTTCTAATAAGGCCCCCCCACACTGTCTGTCTGCTGAGGCCGGTGCGAGGCTTGCACACCATTGCATGTAAACCTTGTGGTTAAGTGTCCTATGGGGAAAGTACTTTGCAATTAAGCTAATTACTTTATTTTCACCATGCTTTTGAAAAATTACTAGTTTCAAATTCTGTTGCTAGTTCTTACCTGATGAGTACTACTGCTTTAGGGTTGCCCAGTGTTATTTTCTGCGTCCAACCTTTCTCCTGTAAAAGAGAGAAAAGCTGTCTCTTCTGAGGGACATACTTGGTGCTTTGGTCATCCTAGATTTGGGCTTCAGGAGCCTGTTGAAGGCATCTCCATCACTTTCTGAGGACAGGTACAGATATAGCAGCAGCACAAGCTGTCCCAGGCTCATCACGTCCTTTCTTCTGCCCTGGGCCTGAAGTCAGCTGCCTCGCCAAGGAAGCTTGCCGTGTTTCACTGTAGGATGAAAGTGACTTTGGATGACTTGGACATGTGGCCTATCTGTACAGTTTATAGGCAATTGTCTTTGTGAGGGGCTTTACTCCCCAGTAGATTTAATCATGGAGGAATTTTCTGCATGTGAACATTGCTTTACATGCTATTCCATGGGATTAATATTTTTCTTTGGTTTTGTTAAGTATTTGGTAATTAAAATTTAAGAAACTTTTAAAAGTTTCTTTCTGATATAATATGGTATAGAAATGTTTAGGTCCTTCATTTATTTATTATATTGTAATGGTTTCAGCTTTTCCCTAAGGGAGCTCTAGACTGCTCCTAGGCTCTCCTAGATCACTTCCATGCCATAGGCGTCACAGTCTGCTCTCTAGAGCACATCTGCCCGTTTGTCTTTCTGTCTCTGTGTGGTTTGGTATGGTGTGTGCTATATGTCTGTGATGCTTGCACATGAGTATGTAGGTGTACACACCTGTGCATGGACATGTGAAGGCCAGAGGAAATCATTGGGAGTCTCCTTTTATGGCTGTTTGCTTTCTTCTGATGACAGAGGGTCTCCTCCTGGTCCTGGACCTCGGCATTCCAGCTGATCTCAAGTCCCTTCCTGATCCATGTCCCTAGGTCACAGTACATTTTAGATCAGCTTACAGTGCCCATAGTAGATTTCATTTCCCCCCTGATGCTTTGGTTTTTAAAGCAAGTGTTTGTTCTCAATTGATTTCCTATCTCTGTTGTAAGCTGCAGCTTGGCATATGCAGTGTCTGGACAGGTGGAGAGGAGAGGAATGTCAGGCAGCACGGTTCCTAAACTGCTGCTCCCAGGGTGTGCCCTCCACTAGACAGGGCGTCAGGACCCCTGTGCATACACTGCACCACGTGCCACGCCAGGCTCACCCGCACTCCCAGTCACTATCCCAGCTTAGTCTTTGCTCACTCCCCACGTGATCTTGATGAGTAGAGAAGTTGGAGAAGAGCTGCTGCCCCTGGTGTCTGCTTCAGATTCTGCACATTGGGGGCAGGTGCTGCCAACTCTTACGTTTCAGTGTTAGTCAAGTGTTCTTCAACTGTATCTTGTCATTTTTGCTACTGATTTGTTTAACGATTCTAATTAGACATTTGTGTGTGAATTTATGTTAGAAAAAAATATGGAATCTTGATTATTGATTGTGTTAGGGAAACTTCAACCTTGATGCCTGCTCAAATAGCCAGGTCGTGTTACACTCTCATTTCTGGATGTTTCAGTTCAGTGTGTCCCATATTCAGTGAGAAAACAAACACTGCTTTCTTCGTTGTTGAATATTGGAAAACGTTACGTTTTTCATTAGCGTTAACTGTGGAGTAAATTTTTGTGGAATTCTTACACAATTCAATCAGTGAGCAAAAAGCACAAGATCTTTAAATGACTTCTGTTTCACCTTTCCCACAGGCTGGCTAGGATTGGCATGTACTTATCGGACAAGTTATGAACTCTATCCGTGAGCTTTCATAGTTGCCTCAGAAGACTGAGCACAGGCATTCCCAGTGTGTGTCCTGGGGGAGCAAAGCAGCGAGACGTTGGTTTCTGCCTGTGTGTTCCTAGCATAGCTGGGGCAGTTGGTTTGATAAAGCTTATTTTTAGTACCCATCTCATTTTTGACACACGTGAGATATTAGTAAGGTCCACGCCATTATTAATAATCGCTACTTGGTTGTTTACCGTTTCAGCTCAGGCAGGCATCCGACTCACAGTCCTCCTGCCTGAGCCCGTTGCGTGCTGTGTGCTACACGGCAGGCACATCATTCCAATTCTGTTTGGAAACTCTTCAGAATTTGTCTGATTGGCAGGCTCCCTAGTGATTTCACTCATTTAAAACTGAAAGTAATTTTTCAGAATTTGGATTTATTGATTTCTGATGTTGTTACAAAGGTCTTTCACGCCATAGATGGCTGTTATTAAGTAGCTGAGAGTGACCTTGACCTTAGGACCTTTTTGCCTCCACTTGAGCTGAGATTGTAGGGTTGCCCCACTGTACCTGGTTTAACCGTGCTGGGGATCAGCCCCAGCAAGTGTTCTACCAACACCGCTCGTACCACATATACATCTCCACTGTACCACTTCCTTTTTCATCCATTCATTTAAGAATATAAATGGTTAAATTGTATGCAGAAGATAGTAAAATGATTCAAATAAAAATCAAAAGGCATTTGAATTTAGTTACCACTTGTGATTTATTTATGTAGGCATCCTCACAGTCTGTATTATTTGTTAAGATCTTTTAGTAAATACATTATACTTTATATTTTCATTATTTTATATTGAAAATTGAAAAAAATTTACTCCTGCTGAAACAGTTAATAGTCACTGACAAGACCAGTATTATTTTTATGTATAATTTTGAAAAGGCTTATGTCATAGGAGTAATAAGTACCAGGGGGACTTTTTAATCAAGAGCCTCGGAAAGAGCTGCTTAGCACTATAATTTTCTTTGTAGCATGCCTCATTGCCATGAAGGATTAAAAGAAAAGAAAATTCAAACATTGCTCATGGGTGAAAATCACACATGCACACACACACTTGTGCGCACGCTTTGAAAAAAGACAATAATCAAACCGAACCAGGAGCAAATCTCCTTTAACAGCACAAGTAAAACTATTGTGTGTGCTTGTAGAGGTTTCAAGTTTAGAAACTTCTTTAGGTCACAAATAAAGTTCTAGCCGACCTGTATTATGGGAAGATTTTAATAGATTCAATGTTTACTAGTCCGAGTTTGGCTAGGAACATGCTGCTGCTGCTGCTGCTCCTCCTCCTCCTGGTTGTTTTTAAGCTTGCTTCTTCTGTGCTGTGCTTTTAAAGCTAGAGGTGCAGTAGCTCAGGCAGTCACAGCCTTAGCCTTTCGTCCTCTCCTTGCTCTGCTGCTTTCCTTCGACCAAGCCTGTCAGTGAGTTCCTCGTGTCTGATGACGTGGTCTGATGCCTGCAGGAATAAAGGAGCACTCCTGCTGGTGCTTATCCCGTCATCCTCATGGTCTGCACATACATGGTGGTCTGCACATACATGGTGGTCTGCACATACATGGTGGCCTGCACATACATGGTGGTCTGCACATACATGGTGGTCTGCACATACATGGTGATCTGCACATACATGGCGCTGTCTAGAGATTTGCTTTAAAGTCAGAGGACTATGCCCATGAGAAAAGAAGAAGCACTTGAAGAAACCTGCTAGCTTTTCTTTTGAGAGAATTTGTTCAGTAGTTTGTTTCTGTAGTGTGTTTTCTGACAGTAATTTTAGGACCACTGGTCCTGAAGCCAGTCCTTAGATTAAACTGAAGGAACATCGTACACTGTTCATTAGAGCCTGTTAAGGCTCCCTATGCACGTTAGTGCACTGAGGGCTCTGAGGCCTCTCTTGACCAAAGCTTACTCAAGCTTGCTTGTTCCTTCTGTGTGTCTTAAGTGTGTTGGACAATGGAATTCTTTCTTCCAAACTTGTCTGTCCTGTGACGAATGCTGCCCTCTAGAGGTGAATTCTCTGGCTCTTCAGTTTGAGCATCATAATACTGTAGAGTGCTAAGTAGCTGTTAAATCACAAGTGCATCGTAACAAAAACAACCTACTAGAAAAATATTGTCTAATCTAATTTTAAGAAAATTATCTTCTAAAGTTGGATATATTGTATTTATTGTCAATCATGTTTTTAATGCAGTCTCTTTTTTTGGATAGTGCTCGGGATGGAATCTAGGGCCTTGTATGTCCTAGGTGAATCTTCTACCATCGTGCTGCACATGCACCTGAATACATTCTTTTAATAGAAGAAATTATTGTTACTGTTTAATTTTTATTTTAGTTTTGTGAACATGTACTTAGAGTGCAGAGAATGCCTTGCAAGAGTTGGTTCTTTCCTTTTCCTGATATCAGGCTTGTCAGCAAGTGCCTTGACCTGCTGAACCACCTTGTTGGCTCCATATAGGGGATAGTTGCCACACAGTTCAGTTTTTTTCTCTATTATCTATGAGTGTTAATTGGTGACAAAAGTTACCCTTGCCCATTCTCTTGTGTGCGTGTGTGTTTCTCGTAAAGACAGACTTTCATTTTATAGCCAGTAAACTCACTATATAGTTCAGACTGGCTTTAAACTCCTGATGAACCCCCTGCCTCACCCCTCACACCCAGCCTTGCCTACTTTCCTGTAGACCTGGGACAGCCTTGCTTATGAGAGTGACCAGTCCAAAACTGGAGCCCAGATTGTATCGTACTGCACCCTAGTCCAGTCAGACTGGAAAGAAAAGGATTGTGTAGTGGGTACATTTTAGAACTTGCTAAGATAGCAAAAGCTTTATCCTTATGTGTGAAATTATTTCTAAGAATGGGTGAGGAGGGGAGGAAAAGAGAGGAGGGACACACAAACACACAGACAACATGCTTTTGCAGTTTTGCTTAATGAGTTAATGCAGTGTACTTAGATTCTGGACTCAGTATTTTAGCTCAGATGGCTCTTATTGTTTACTCTGCTTTTGGAATTGTTTTACACTACCTGAAAATTATGATGCATATGGAGGAAGTGAAGAAGTTCAGACAGGGTTGATGGGGTCCAGTTATCAATGTGGCCATTCAGCCATCGTTCTGATTGTCTCCGGAATTCTGCACTAACAATCCTCAATACAGTGTGTTTACCCAGGTGACGGGAACCCTGACCCCTTGTAATAGGATACAGGCATGTATGTGTTCTAGGCCTTGTGGGTCATATGCACTGGTAAGATACAAATTCAAGAGAGAAATGCAAGGTCACAGCTCTTGCTTGGAAAGACTACTCCCTGTGGGTATGAGGCGTGGATTTGAGGAGGCGTAGTGGTGGAGGGAGCTCTGAGCCTGGTCCTAACTGACCTGTTGTGGTACTAGCGTGCTGTCATGGGCATCAGTTGGGAGACTTTGCTGTTTCCTGACTGCACAGCCTGCAAGTTGCCATTTTAGCTCTCTGAGGAAAACCCTTTCACTCACTTAATATGCTTGTACAACTTCTTTTTGTGCAACTCAGATTCCTGGTTTTGTAGATTTTTCTTTTATGGCGAAAGTATTTGATCTTTCTAATACCTACAAATTGTCCAGTGCTTTCCTCCAGTGTTTCTTTCCCAGAGGCTTACATCTCTGCTGCTGGTTTTCTTGCCTAGTGTGTGCTTTGCTCCTTTAAATTGTTGTGGTGTTTTTGTCCTCCACCTAGTAGGTAGCTTTAGTTCCACTGTAGTTACGAGACCTTTCTGAGCGACCCTAGCTGCCACCTGGCTTCTTTTCTTCTGAATGCCAGCTGCAGTTGTTTAGGTGAAGTCCTGGCTTTTCTTTCTGTGTGCATCTTAGGGCCACACTTAGCCACACACTCCCTGTGAGCTGGTAACAGGCCTTTCTGTCTCTTGCCTCCCTGCTGCTGCGGACTGCACCTCTTAGATTCAAGGTCACCTGAAAAATCGTGGTGAGGCCAGACTGAGATAACAAACTAGTTATACTTGATTTACCTTTGCAGTCTGGCCTGGAGGCCCAATTTCCTGCTTCCTCACTGAGACCTGCTCTGCTGCCTAGGTCACAACTGCACATCTGAATTATGTCTTTGTATTGGTTCACGATCGGTGCCTTGACAGAGCCTGTTTATCCCCTGCTTCCTGCCGAGCTCCTCTCACTGTGCCTGTGGAATTGGTGGTCATTGTCAGCAAGTGTGCTTTTAAAATACCTTTAGAATTTTATATAAATAATGAAGTGACTCACACATAGTAGAAGTTCAGAAGGTATTGCGACACACCCTTTGTGCCTAATTCAAGGTCGAGGAGACGTTCACCTTTGGCCTCCCAGCCTGTTTTTGTAGCACTGGCAGGCTTTGGCCTGATGATCCTTCTGCCTTTGCTCCCTGACTCCTACGACCTTTCCTTCCTTTGAAGTTTTTTCCTTCTCAACTGTCTTCGCCCTTTACTAGGTACCCAGTGTCCTAAGGCCCTGTGGTCATTCCACTGTTGCTTTTGTATGTCTAAGGCAGTGGTTCTCAACCTTCCTAATGCTGTGACCCTTTAATACAGTTTCTCATATTGTGGTGACTCCCAACCATAAAATTATTTTGTTGCTACTTCATAACTGTAATTTAGCTACTGTAATGAATTGTAACATAAATATCTGATATGTAACCCTGAAGGGGTTCCAGCCCACAGATTGAGGACCATTTATATAGAATGACCTTAACAGTTTTCTGCCACTTTGCTTTCTAGGTACATTTAAGTGACACATGTAAGCCAGTTTATTTCTTAGAGCTGCTGTTAACTTTTCCATGCTGAGTAAGGTTCTGTTTTGCCTTTTGGCAGGTAATACTGTAATGTGTGCACATAGTGTTTATAGTAAGTGTGTGAACTGATCCAGGATAGACACCAGAGAACAGGGGATCAGAGGGTCTAAGTCCGGGTGTTGCTTTTGGACCTAAAAGGGAGTTACAACTTGATACCTGCCACCATGTTTCCCTTGTCTACATTTAATTTTATCTTGCTTCTAATTGGCCTGCCTGGAAGATGAAAGTTGAGTTTTCATAGGTTTTTTTAAACTTTATTTAATTTTATTACTTTAATTTCTAGTGAAGTTGAACATCTTCAGTCATTTTGGTTTCCTGTTCTTTGAATCTTTTCTTTATTATAGACTTTGCATCTTATTTATTGTATTTTGACTTTATATTGATTTCTGGTGCTTATTTTTTTATAGTTTGTACATTAGCGTTTTGGGAAGTATGCATTGTAAGTACTTTTTCTAGTCTCTCTTATATGCAACTCTGTTAGTGTTTTAGCTTGCTGCTTGTGTAGTTAATGTTGACTGTCAGCCTGATAGATTGAGCCATGCCTAGGAGCTGAGTAAGTCCACTTCGGGTGTTTCCAGAGGGGATTGAGGAAGAGCTGCTCTGACGGCTTGCACCAGTCAGTAGACTGAGGGACAGGTGAGTGAAGATGGGCAGGAGAACCAGGTGTCACAGCGATTCGAGTACTCCAGAGGCCAGAGTTTTAGGCTCCTTTGGCTTACTTAGCAGGACCCTGTCTCAAAGACTGGCTGAGAATATACTCCAGTGGTAGTATATACAAGGCGCTCGGTTAGATCGCCAGAATTGTCCCCCGTCCCACTCCAGCAAGAAGGGGCGGAAACCTGAGGGTGGAGGGGCTGGGGGGAGGAGGAGGAAGCCGGCTCGCAGGAACACTGTCTGTCTGTCTCCTGGCCGCTCTGACGTGACAGCATGGTAAGAGCTGCTCTGCCGTGCTACACACTCCACCATGATGGGCTGCAGCACCAAGCCAAAGAGATCCCTTCTCTGCCATGTGCTTTTAACGGTGCGAAAAGCCTGGTACACACTGGCTAAGACAGTGAGTTGTATTTGCATCGTTTCTATTCTCTGGACTGACTTGTTTTGTCTGCTCTCATGCTCTCGTCATACTATTAAAATCAGAGCACTTTTAATTTGTCTTTGATATTTAATAAAGTGAATCTTCTCTGAAACTTTTAGGTCAGCTTATTGCTTTCAAACCTCCTTCCAAATAATCTTATAAAAGGCAAACAGCAACAGCTGTTGGAGTCATGATTGGAACTCACTGGACTTACAGCTTTCAGCAGGGGTAATGATCTCCGTATACACTTTTTAATGTCTCCTAGTATAGTTGATTGCTTTCATAGATGCCATCTTTAGATTCATTGTTGTTGCTGTAGCTCTGGCTGGGCTGAAATTTACTATGTAGAGCAGGCTGGCCCTCAAACTCAGACATCCACTTGTTTCTGCCTACCAAGTACTGAGATTAAAGACATTTCCACCATACCCCATGTGCCCACTATCCTTAGTCCCACCCCCCCCCCCACTTTTTGTCCCCTGCCCCGAACTCTTAGTTCAAGTAATAGATTCTTTGGGGTATCCTTTTTGACAAGCCTATAATTTGCATCGTGATCATTAATGCTGCACAAGCCTGTTCTTAACTTTTCTTGTACCAACATTGTGCACACTAACTAATGCTGCAACCCTTCCTTGTTGGTTATTTTATGCAGTGTGTAGAAAAGGGAGGGAGATTTGAATTTTAACTGCAGTCCTTATAAGGGTTAACTATATAGTTCCAGCTAGCAACCCTTTATAGGGCAGAAACGTTGTCCCTTTGTAGTCTGGTACTGACGTGAAGATTTCTCTTTCGTATAGGCTAAAAGATTCATTTGAAAGAATGGCTTTGGTGTGTCCTTTCTTTTTTTTTTTTTTTTCCTTTGGTATTTTCTTTCTTTTTTATTTTATTTTTTATTTTTCTCTGCTCCCCTCCCTGCCACACCCCTCCCTCTCTCAACCCTCCCCCAAGGTTCCCATGCTCCCAATTTATTCAGGAGATCTTGTCTTTTTATACTTTCTACTTCCCGCGTAGATTATATCTATGTAGGTCTCTCTTAGTGTCCATATTGTTGTCTAAATTCTCTGGGATTTGGTTTGTAAGATGGTTTTCTTTGCCTTATGTTTAAAAACCACCTATGAGTGACTACATGTGATAATTGTCTTTCTGTGTCTGGGTTACCTCACTCAAAATAATGCTTTCTAGTTCCATCCATTTTCCTGCAAAATTTAGGCTGTCGTTATTTTTTTCTGTTATGTAGTACTCCATTGTGTAAATGTACCACATTTTTTTATCCATTCTTCGATCGAGGGGCATTTAGGTTGTTTCCAGTTTCTGGCTATGACAAATAAAGCTGCTGTGAACATAGTTGAGCACATGTCCTTGTGGCACGATTGAGCATCTTTTGGGTATGTACCCAAAAGTGGTATTACTGGGTCTTAAGGAAGGTTGTTTCCTAATTTTCTGAGAAATCGCCACACTGACATCCATAGGGGTTGTACCAGCTTGCATTCCCACCAGCAATGCAGAAGTGTTCCCTTTTCTCCACAGCCTCTCCAGCATAAGTTGTCATCAGTGTTTTTGATCTTGGCCATTCTTACAGGTGTAAGATGGAATCTCAGAGTTGTTTTGATTTGCATT
>PVIU01011619.1:0-63673 GCA_004026605.1 Ondatra zibethicus
AGCCTACAGCCGCCCTCCGACTGGTCACTCTGCTGGATAGGGGGCACTGGGGAATTAGCGACTCCCAGGGCACCCAGATACCCTGACCATCAGTCTCCTGGCCTTTCAGCGTCTGACACTATTAAACTGTGGCTGTTAGAAGAGTGTTGGGGTAGGACAGGAAGATGGGTGAAATTAGGGGCATAGGAAAGGAAAGCAGCCCCCATTCCAGAGTCTTCCAGAGAGAAAGGAAAACAACTGATAAAGCCCAAATTGCTCCCATGTGGGACTGAAGAGATGGTTCAGTGGGTAAGGGCTTTTACTGCTCTTGCAGGAATCCAAATTTGGTACCCAGCACCCAAATTAGGCATTTCACAGCTACCTATCACTTTATACCTGGGGGGATCAGATGCCCTCTTTGGGACTGTATGGTCCCTTACACCACACATATACCTACTCTCTCACACACACATATATACAGACACAGATATACACTAATAATGATAAAGATGTAATTTTAAATAGTTCAGGGGCCTGCAAGATGGCTCAGCAGGTAAAGGTGTTTGCACCAAACCTGATGACCTGAACTTGATCCCTGTGATCCACATAAGGTGGAAGGAAGTGGTGTCCCGACCGCCACAGCATTTGCTGTAGCACACGTGTATCCACGTTTCATCCATACACAGTAACGGTAGTAATACGTTTAAAAACACACGAAAGTACAAAGTCATCCTCAGCTGCATAGCAAGTTAGCCAGCCTAGGCTATGGGAGACCTTGTCTCAAGGAAGAAACACAAAACCCAAACAAACGAAAGGGCTACGCTTACTCAGGGTCAAGACATTTGCGAACTTGAGTTTATCCTAGCGCTCGGCCCCAGCTCATCCAAGCAGTGTGTCTTATAAAACCGGCCGACAGTTTTCACTTACCAAAGGAATTAAGAAAGAAATTAGTAAACAAACTCACATCTTTTACTTAACTTTTAAATGTTGCTGAATCTCTAAGCCTTGCTGTAAATTGCACCCTTTGAGCTCTATAATTTGGCCAAAATATCATATATGTCATATATATTGTCACTAAAAGTACCTGAGTATTGCCTTAGCTCTTGAGAAGCCTACATCCATGTCTGGATGTGTACTGTCCTTTTCGTGTGTGTGTGCATGTGTGTGTGTGTGGTATGAGAGTGTGTGGTATGTATGAGGTCTGGATTGTGGTGTGTGTGTGGTCTGGATCTGTGGTGTGTGTGTGTGTGTGGTGTGATATGTATGTGAGAGAGAGAGTGTGTGTGTGAATGAAGAGAGTAAATGATCCTACCTAAATCTGAAATCTGCACCATCTCCTATCCCAAATAGACTTGCTAACTTGACTTTATGCTGACTTGTTCTGAAATTCTTTCTGTGGTGCAGTCAGTGTAGTAGAGGACCCAGCTTTACCTGTGTGGGGGTCCTGGGAACCCCTCAGGCTTCCGGCAGCAGTGCTGGGCTAGTCTCTCCACCAGCAGCAATGTAGTGAGTTAGTTCCTGTGATGGCCCCCCACTCCGGCACAAAGAAGGCCTCAGTCAGGCATAGACTTGAAGGAGTCAAGAAACCAAGGGTCCTTCCCGCGGACACACGGTTAGAGCCAACGGAGCTGCCATTGTCCTCTTGAAGATTCACCACCGTTGCTTCTGGGCAGATTTGACCACCTGGTGGCCATAGAGCGTGCAGGAAGGGCTGCTGATGGCAGTTACTACAACGCCAGGAAGATGAACATCAAGCACTTAGTTGACCCCATTGACAACCTTTTCCTTGCCGCACAAAAGATTCCTGGAATCTCGTCCACTGGTGAGTGGAGGCACTGAGATTTCAACACGAACACATCAGTGCTGAGCATCTTTTATTAACCATCGAGCACAGTCCAGGCAAGGGTTACGTGCAAACTATTGCTTTCCATCCCCCAAATTGGGCTTTGTTTATTTCAGCCAGTCTAGACGCTGGTGACACCATGATTAAGAAATGCAACAGTCCCGTAGGAGAAAGGGAAGTGACACACACAGAGAATATTCGATTTGCCCAATTCCGAAGTAATTAAACTCATCATGAAATATTAACAATAGTGAAATCGAGGCATGGTGTATCATTTTGATCATACAGGCTGGATTTTGTCATGTGTCATCTGAAGAAGTGCTTCCCTTTTTAAGTATATTAAATGTGAGATGAGGGAACTATTACTGTTACTAATATACTGCTTTGGTTCTGAACTTTGTACTTTTCTAAGAACTTTCACAACTGTTTTTTTTTTGTTGTTGTTGTTGTTGTTGTTTTCTATCCTGCTCAAAAACCCATGAGGTAGGAAGGAAGTAAATGAGAAAACCAGAGACTCAATGAGTTTGAAATTGCCTGGCTAATTAGCATTGCCAGCAGGATTTTGGGCAAAGTGCAGCCCCAGCCTCTACTGTTAAAGAATCACCTGGCTGTTAGGACTGAGCCAGTCCCCAAAGGATGCTAGCTCTCCTTCCTCCCTCAGGAGGCCTGGGGTAATAAAAGCCTGTCATCCTGAGCTCGTTCCCTGCTCCAAACCTCTGAGTGTTTCCCAGACCCATTAGTCCCCTCCGACTTCTGAGGTTTTGAGGAGTTAATGAAACCTTCTGGGTTGACTAGAAAGTTTCTGCAAATCCCCAGATTTTCCCAGAAGAGGCTGTGGGTGGGACCATGCAGTGTGGTCGGCTGGGTTGATTTCTCACTTCCTGTCCCTCTGGGCTGGGCAGATAAAGGACCCACCGCCTGCAGGGAGGTGTCCCCGCAAGAGGAAAGAGTCCAAAGGAGCAATTAGCAGGCAGAGCCTGGGAAGCTGTAAGAGCGTCCCTCTCCCACCACATGTGTCCTGGCCCTCCCTGGCATCTAACTGCCCCGACACTTCCAGGGGTTGGGTTGCTTTTGTCATTCAATCAAGCTGTCACTAATGCAGAAACTGTTCTGAGAAAAATGGTCAGGGTAGAAACAGAATAAAAAATCCTCAGGGTGTTAGTGGAAGGTGTTCAGTCACTCATAATGGTCCAGGTCTTTTGGCTCAGTCTGATCTCCAATGCCTGAGATGGTCTAGCTCTCCCTCTCCATCAGTTCACTGAGGGTGCTAGCCCCTAGCATAGTGGCTTTCAACCTCCCTAATGCTGTGGCCACTTTAATACAGTTCGTCATGTTATGGTGATCCCCCCACCAACCATAAAATTATTTTGTTGCTACTTCATAACTGTAATTTTGTTATTGTCATGAATCATAATGTAAATATCTGATATGCAGGATATCTGCTATGTAACCCTGTGAAAGGGTTGCATGACCCCAAAGGGGTCAGTTCACAGGTTGAGATACACTAGAATTAGTCTATGTATCCTAAGCCCTCGTGGAAGAAACTCAAACACAATAATATCCAGTTTCTGGGGCTGGAGAGATGGCTCAGAGGTTAAGAGCACTGACTGCTCTTCCAGAGGTCCTGAGTTCAATTCCCAGCAACCACATGGTGGCTCACTGCCATCTATAATGAGATCTGGTGCCCTTTTCTGGCATGCAAACATACATGGAAGGAATGTTGTATACATAATAAATAAATAAATCTTTAAAAAAATACCCAGTTTCTGTCCTCGAGGCTCTGGGACACGCCCTTGCATAAAGAAGTCATAAAGACCATCCTTACTATGCTGTGCAGCATGGGCCCCGACTCCTGCATGAGAGCAGTCCTCACACCTAGCTCTCCAGAGCAGCTGTGACTGGATCTCTTGCAGATAATCTCACTCCCAGACTGTCCAGTCTGCAGCAGTGTGCCTTCCAGCGAGGACGTTT
This sequence comes from Ondatra zibethicus, assembly GCA_004026605.1. NCBI lineage: Eukaryota > Metazoa > Chordata > Mammalia > Rodentia > Cricetidae > Ondatra > Ondatra zibethicus. The sequence continues at coordinate 3,794 of PVIU01011619.1, forward strand.
CAGATATCAGCCAGATGCCCCCTTGGTTTTGTTTAAAATGAATCACATGCATGCATGAGATTCCCTTATGCAGAATCCTGTCGGTTGCAACCCCTTTGGGGGTTGAGTGACCCTTTCACAGGGCTTGCCTAAGTCCATCAGAAAACACAGCTATTTATGTTATGATCATAACAGCAGCAAAATCACAATTCTGAAGAAGTAACAATAGTAATTTATGGTTGGGGTCATCACAACGTGAGGAACTGTATTAAAGGGTTGTAGCATTAGGAAGGTTGAGAACCACTGGGCTAGAGTAAGACACAGTTCACCTCTGCCAATGGGATGTTGGCCAGTCACATGGTACAACTCAGTGAGAAGAGCCACTGTGTGTGGGCTACTGGGTGTTACTGTACCCTTATTTCCAGTACGCCTGGTGACATGTCAGAACACAAGGCACCCCACCTGTGACTGGATGTGGGGACCTTATAGAAGACAAATCCCACTCCAGTGAGCTCCAAAATCAGATCTACTCCCAACTATCGAGGTTTCTAGAAGACGTGAAGAAGAATCAATGTCTGGTTGTCAGAAATATATTCGGAGCCAACCACTGACATGTGGGGGAGGGGCTGTCTTGTCCCCCGCTCACTTTGCCCCCATCCTGTATACTGACTCTGTTTCTCTTCCCTTCAGGAGTGGGTGATGGAGGCAATGAGCTTGGGATGGGCAAGGTCAAGGAGGCCGTGAAGAAGTACATAAGAAACGGAGATGTCATTGCCTGTGATGTGGAAGCTGACTTTGCTGTCATTGCTGGTGAGTACCTGGGTGCCTGCTAAGAAGAACCTGGCTGCCCAGGGTAAGTGACCTGGCTTGAAGCCTGACCAGGTGTGTTAGACAGTGTCTAATTACTGTGACATCTACCTGAAAGAAACAACTTCAAAGAAGAAAGGACGGTTTGGGTGCATGGTCTCAAAGGGTTCAGAAAACAGCTACTGGCTTTATTACTCCTGGGTCTTAGCTAGGCAGCCTGTCACGGTGGAAGGGCTACCTATTCTACAATGACCAGGAAACAGAGCGAGAGACTTTGTGTTTGCCTGGCAGGCTACTTCTTCTTTTGTCCTATCTGGGTTTGTACCCTATTGGACAGTTCTGCTCACACTCAGGAAGGGTCTTTATCACTCAGTTGCTATCCAACATGTCTTTTCTGGAAACACCCTGTAGACCACCTGTGCTTGACTGCTCTCCCAGACACCTCTCAATCCAGTCAGATTAACAATCGAGATAACCATTACACCAGAGCAGCTTTCCTTCTCTCCAAGGGACTCTAGAGGGCACCAGGGGAGGGCGGTTAACATTTACAGTGTGCCCAGGCATTGTTCTGGGTTCTGGGCACCAACAGAGATGATGTGTGCTGAAGAACTTCTTTCCTGAGTTGAGAGACGGTGACCAGGTGACGTGGTGATGAGAGGCGTGAGGGCAATAGGGCAGGTGACAAATAAGAGTGACAGGAAGTCCATTTGATCAGTGCCTATAACATGGTGGACAAGAGAAGGGTTTCCCACAGCTCCTTTTGCCAACTTCCACCTCAGGCTCCCTGTTCATCCTGTTGCTGCCCTTCGTCATGGAACTTCAGGGCCAGCCTTTCTTGTATGTCCAGATGTTTCAAAGCCTGGCTTTCCCTTAGTCTCACCAGAAGTTTCTGGAAATACTGACACCTGGAAAAAGCTCTCTCCCCTTCATGGTTAGAAGGGGAAAGGAGCCTGGAAAGGAGCAAACACCGTCCAGGATGGAAAACCTGCTGATGAGTTGCCGGAGGCTCAGTGCATAAACCTGGAAGTCCAGCTCCAGGGAGCTGGATGCACACCTTTAACCCAGCACTTGTGGGGGTGCAGGTAGTCCTCCGGTCTCTGTGTGTTTGAAGCTGGTTTATACAGTGAGTTCCAGGGTTCCAAGACAGTCAAGGTTACATAGCAAGATCTTGTCTTAAAAAACCAAAACCCAAAACAAGCCAAAGCAATGCCAGGGGAACACGAGGGATCACCTTGATTTGGGGGGACTCACTTCTGGACCCTCAGCTAGGTTCTCATAGTGAATATTGGGAAAATCTCTCCTGTTTGTGGTGAACCTAGGAAAAAGGGAACGGTTCAGAAATATTACCATCTTGCTCTACTCTAAATAAGATCAAAAGAAGCTACAGCCAGCTGGGGTGTGAGGAAAAGCCACACTTGCCTGGGAGAAGGGAAACACCCAGGTCCAGCCCACTGCCCCCTTCCCGTGAGGGAGAGGAGATGCGCAGCTCTGGCTCTATGGAGTGAAAGGAAAGATGCTGGGGACTGCAGACCACCAGACCCTGAATTTCTTGTAAACAACTTGTTTTTCTCTACTCTGAGCAGCCTGAAGCTGCTCTGAGCACGAGACCCTGATGGCAGGGGAGTGGGTTCTGATGAGTGTGCAGCTGAAAGATCCCCAGAGCTGGGGCGTGGCCAGAGCACTATATGAGCTGCCCCTGAGCACAATAAAGTGGGTATTTTTTTTGACATCCTTCTCTCAAGGATGTCCCTGTGGCCCTGTCTGTCTGTCTGTGTATGCTTTTAAATTTTCAGCCTAGTTCCCATAGCGCATAGTGAGTAGAGTGCGGAACAAAACCGGTGTAGTTTTACAGAAAGAGTTATGTAACACTAATCAACAGAAAGCAGACTTCAGAACAAAGAAAGTTACCAGGAACTAAAAAGCACATTCAGAATATAAAAGGGTCAATATACAAGGAAGATATCCCAATCCTTTGTGTATATGTATCTAACACCAGAGTGGATACACAACACACACACACACACACACACACACACACACACACACACACACACACACACACACACGGGGAAAAGATCTGCAGAGAAAAAAATAGACAAGCCAACTATTATAGGTGGATATTTTATCATTTCTGTATCAGAAATGGACATATAATAGCAGGCATAAAATCTGTAAGGACACAACTGAACTCAATAATGCTATCACTCAACTAGATATAATTGACACCTGTATTAGTTTCTTTTCTATTGCTGTGATAAAGCGCCATGACCAAAGCAATGCAGAGGAGACACTGTTTATTTTGGCTCGTGGCACCAGAGGGTAGAGCTCATACGACAGGGGGAGGACAGCAAGCAGCACGGCAGTAAGAACAGAAAATCGAGACCTCACGTCTTGAACCACATGCACAAAGTAGAGAGAGCAGACTCTAAGCAGGCCAGGCTTTTTACTCCCAAAGCCCACCCCCAGTGATGTACTTCCTCCAACAAGGCCACCCCCTCTGCCCCTCCCTCAAACTGCACCACCAACGAGGACCAAGCAGTCACATGCCCATGACTGTGAGGGACGGCTCATTCAAGCCACCACAGAGTGCGTAGATTAGAAAATAAGAAATAACTGACATCAGTTATCTTAGCTTTTCTACCTTAAGGAAGCAGAAAGAAGAACAAATTATGACTAAAGTAGCAGAAGAAAATGAAGAATAAAATTTATCAGGAATTGAAAAATGGAAAAATCAATAGATAAAATCAACAAAACCAAAGGTAAGTCTTTGAAAAGTTCAATAAAACTGATAATCTAGCCAGGCTAAGATTAACATGAGTAAAAGCATGAATTACTATAGAAAGAAGGATGTCTCTGTAGATTGTATGAACACACAAAAAAAGATAAGGAAGGACTATTAGAAATAACCATATGCCCACAAATTTGATAATGTAAATAAAATGGATCCACTTCTTGAAAGACATACACATACAAAAAGAAATTGAAATAGTCCTTAAAGAAATTGAACCAACAAATTAATACTCTTCAAAAACAAAAAGCACAAGGCCTGGATGGGTCTATTAATTCTAAAACATTTATAGAAGAAATTATAAGTTTTCTACAGTGTCTTTCAGAAGATTGAGCCAAAGGGAAAACTTTCTATTTCACTATGTGGGTCTAATCATCCTAAAATCAATGCAAGGCCACTACAGAAAGAAATCTGTGGCTCAATATCTTTCATGAACATGAGTATAAAAATAACAGGGCTGGTGAGATGGCTCAGAGAGTTGTAGCATTTACCACCAAGTCTGATGACCTAGTTTGATTCTAGAGACCCATATGTGCACACACACACACATACACACTAGTGCACAAATATATACTTGCATACATGCATGCACTTATACATACATAAAGAACAAATAAAATGTAATTTTTTAAAAAGCCAAAAAGCATTCATCAAAATGTTAACAACAGACCCCAACAATATATTAAAGAAATACATCACTAACAAGCTAGGATTTATTTCAAATAAGAAGGAAGATCCAATAACTTTCTGTATTGACAAACTAAAGAAGAAAAATTACATGCTAAGACAAGAAATACAGAAAAATATTTTTAAGAGCCCAGCCAGGAATGGTATGGTAAGGTTGTCTTTTCTCACCAGTTTTTCAGCATCCTATGAAAAATCCTAGTTAGTGCAATAAGACAAAAAGAAGAAGAAATAAAAAGCATATGGATTGGGAAGAAAGAAAATAAGTATCTTTGTAGATGGCATGTTCATCCATATGGAAAATCTGAAAGAAAAAACAAACAAAAAACTCCTGGAACTAATTAACAGATTACAGAAGTCTTTCAGGAGACAGCGCCACTGTCCAATAGGCAACCAGTTTGCAAGAGGATTTGAAATTAAAAACATGTTGCTATTTATGTTAGCGCTTCCCAAATGCAGCGCTTAAATATAAGGCTAGCAATATGTAATTACTATTGATATAAGGAAAGTATAAAACCTTGGTGGAGGATAGCAAGTAAGAACTAAATAAATGCAGAGCTATCCCACATTCATGCTAGTTCTCCCAGCGTGACCAAAAGTTAGCGCAAAATGAATGAGCACCCCTGGAAGTTATTTCACGGGTACTGTATTGGTTGCCTTTCCACCGCTGCTACAAAATCCCTGACAGAAGAAATTTAGGGGGGAAGTTGCATCAGCTGCAGCTGGAGGGGATATGGATCGTGGTGCAGAAGGCATGGCAGTGGGACCGTGAGGCCATGGGTCACACCGTATCGGCTGTCAGGTACTGTAGGAAGAGATGAATGCCAATGGTTAGCTCACTTTCTCCTTTCCTCTTTTCTTTCCTTCTTTCCCTTCATTCATTCACGTATGTAGTATAGATCCTCTGACCGCCACCTCCAAACCACAAAGGACACAAAGAACTTTAAGAGCATATTATTAAATGAGTGAGCCAGTTTAAAAAGGCTGTGGGATCTGAACCCAGCTATATGATGTTCTGGAAAACGTAAAATTATGGAGACAGCGAAAAGATCAGTGGTTTCTAGGGACTAGGAGATAAATGTTTACAGTGCCCTCACCTCACATGGGGCCCCCAGCACAGGAGCTTAAATTAGCTGCCTTTCACGGTCCCCGTCTTATTTCTCCCATCCCCTACCATGTACCCTATGATCCAGGGACGATGGCCACTACCATGCTTAAATATAGCATGGGTTTTACATTTTGTTACTTGAAAAGATGATGTCATAGTAAGACCAAAGGCATTCTTAAAAAGGAGATAGTGCAGGGTGATGGATACAGGCAAAAATGTGCTGTGTCACCCACCATAACACAGTCAGCAGTTTTAGCTTGCATGTCAGCTTCATCCTCAGTACATAACCATCCTATATCATTTTAAACCAGTGAACAAAGATTTTAAAATCACCTTTTCCTTTGTTACAGCTTCTGAAACATGTTTTTATTTTCCGTATTTGCACAAAGACTGGGGATGGGCTCTGGAATATACTTAACACTGCTCATCTATATTCTCACAAATGATGATATTTTGGATAAATGGATCAATAGATACTTAACACTATATAATTGCACCTTTAAAGATGGTTACGTTGGTGAACACAATTCTTAAATATCTTTTGTCTCCCCCCACCTAACGAAGGTCTTACTGTGTAGCCTTGACTGGTCTGAAACATGCTACGTAGATATTTTAGATAGACATACTAGACAGATGAAAGAGAGATAAGAATATTTTTAACACTATTAACTATATTCTTAAAGATGGCTAAGGTGGTGAATTCCAGTGTGATATTTTAGATGATAGACAGACAGACAGACAGACAGATGACAGATAGATAGATAGATAGATAGATAGATAGATAGATAGATAGATAGATAGATAGATAGATAGATAGAAAGGTAGATAGGTAGGGAGTTCGATAGATGGATGAATGGATGGATGGATGGATGGATGGACAGACCAACGGACAGACAGATAGACAGATAGGTAATTTGCTTGTTTTCATCCATGGATCTAGGTTCAGATAACTCCCTCTCCAAGGCAGATCATAGAAACAAGAATTTCTCCTCCCTCAAGTCAGAATCTACTCCCACTTTTACTCAGCCACAAAGAAATTCTCCAATCAGCCCTTGTCTGATAGGTCATAAGACCAGACTCAATTCAGAAGAATCCTCCTCCCTACCCAGGAAGAAGGATGTTGCACAGAGAGGTCAAGAAGAGCCCAAAGAAGCCTGCCTTCCTGGGTTCCCACCCTCTCTGTTAACATAGCCTTCACCAAAGTCAAAAAGGACAGAGTTCAGAGCACTTCCAGGTAGACAAACACATGCTGTTTCTGATACTGAGTATCCAGGGTGAGCTCCAGACCCCTTGCTGGGTGCCTTGCTCTTCATCTGGATCTTAACATCCTCTGTAATAAAACAGTGTTTTCCCCTGTGGCTATTGAAGCAAATTAATTCCATCCAGCGAGAACTTTCAGGAACCCTGGTATATATAGCCAGTCAGTCAGAGGCTAAGGTAAGTCACCTGGGGCTAGTCACTGACATCAAATGGGGAAGAGGCAGTCTAGGAGATGAGATCCGAGGCCAGTCCATGGGACCTGGCACAGTCACGGTCGATCGCATCAGAACTGAATTAGATTGAAACACACCTTGGGTGAGGTATCTGCTACAGCAAAACTGTTAGAGTCCTGGCAGAGAAAGACACCCATGTCCTCGGTGAAAGACACACACGACTCTCCGTGGCTGACGTAGGAATGTGAAGGAGCTGTTCACTTTTCTCACATTCATGTCATGCAGAATTGTTGTTGTTGTTTGTTTGTTTGTTGTTTTTCGAGACAGGGTTTCTCTGTAGCTTTGAGCCTGTCCTGGAACTAGCTCTTGTAGACCAGGCTGGCCTCAAACTCACAGAGATCCTCTGCCTCCCAAGTGCTGGGATTAAAGGTGTGCACCACCACTGCTGGCTATATCATGCAGATTTCAACACAATTAAACACTTAAAAATAATTTTTAAAAGAAAAGGAATATAGGCTCTGGAGGGAATAGCCTGTTACATCACAGTCTCCAGCTTATTTGCTGTGTGACATTTACCCCTCTGTGTCTAAGTGTCTGTGTTTCTACATTGCTCACATAATGATAATGACACTATGCCTCATCGGCTTGTTTTAAGGACTCTCGGAGCTATGTCACACAATATGCAAAAGGACGGCAGACGGAAATATTCAACCAAAGCAGGATATTCTTTTCCCTTGAGTGTACCATTGATGACTCAAGTCACCACTATTTTGTGTAGCACTAAGGAACCTGCGAATGATAACTGTCAGCTATGACCATAGGCACTTGCCAACTTCAGATATGCATATGTAGCAAAAAGCTATCTTAGAATTGTTGACATACAAGCTGAGAGTTATCATCTAGTCTTCGTTGGTCGGGGTTGGCTGTGTCCCTTCGTGCTCACTGGGGGTTGTTTGTTTACCTGGCTTCTCCCGCCCTATAGCTCCACTTTCTCCAGCTAAATTCTACCATAGTATCTACATTGTATGATCCTTTTCTGTGAATCTTTGCTGAACCAATCAGAATAACTGGTTTCTCTTCCATGCTCCCATAATCCTTTGGAAGTATCTCATTGATTATCTTCCCCTGAGGCTGGCTATGTGCACAATTCTCTCTTCGATTTGATGATCCTCTTCCTTTAAAAGACATAATTATTTAGTGTGCTGTGTGTGTGTGTGTGTGTGTGTGTGTATGCGTGTGCACACGTGCATGTGTATATAAGTCAGAGGACAACTTGGAGGAGTCAGTTCTTTCCTTCCACCACATAGGTAGGTCCTGGGACTGGTGTCAGGTCGTCAAGCTTGGCAGCTACTTTTCATGCACCCCTCTTCCTTAACGATGGCACAGCATATAGAGTTAAACAGGCCTCCATCAGTCTTTGACAGGATGGAGAGCTCAGGAAGGTGTCAGAGCAGAATGGATGAAATCATCTCTAGCCCGGGGAATGAGCCCTGAGGCCTGGCTGACAGAATAGGAAAGGAAGTCTGAGGATGACTTTGGCATGGTCTTCAAGACATAAAGGAGTGACCAAACCTTGCGTGATGGACTGTCCACTAATCCCCCAGGGGACAGGCTTCTGTGTACCCTAAGGGGTTGGTATCAGTCCTTGGGACAGTTCTTTACTGTGGGGAATTCTGGAATGGCGTTTTAGGTACAGTGCCTCTAACAGTCATTAACAGGGTATAACCCAAATAACTTCAAGCAATAGCCCCCAAACTTCAGTTTGAACCAAACTTACCTATGGGGTTCACTAAAACTCACCTGCTCCCCAACAGTCTCACATAAATCATATTCAGGAGGTTTGAACTGGGGCCCAAGAATTTATAGCAAGTCCCCATGTGACCCCAGTGTCTCCTGTCCATGCCAATGACTTGAGATGGCTTCTGTTGCTTGGAGGCAGCCAGTGGACCACAGGATCTCTACAGTTCTATGATGGTTTTTTTCTTTTTGCATTCTAGGTGTTTCTAACTGGGGAGGCTATGCCCTGGCCTGTGCACTATACATTCTGAACTCATGTGACGTCCATGAGCGTTACCTCAGGAGGGCGACTGGGCCTTCCAGGGTAGCTGGGGAACAGAGCTGGACTCAGGCACTGCCATCTGTTGCTAAGGTAATAAATACACTGTAGCAGGCCACTGGCCCAGAGGCAGCTTTCTTGTTCCATGCGAATTAAGTAGGCCTGAGTGTTCCAAACCATATGACCACATCAACCACCATGCTACCCATGAAGTCAAAGGCAAAGTTATGTTTGAGGGACTGTCTCCCTGCTGGATCAGGCTGGGAGACAAAATCAGACAACCCTTTAATCTCCTTCTGGTTCTGGGTCCTATGTAAGCCCTTGTTTGGAGCACTCCTGTCTTTTCTAGTTTGATTTTCGGCAAGTTTCTTTCCCCTTCAGGGATGAGGTTTAGATTGCTCCTAGAGGGAAGACTGTAGGCTCGGGTGTGATGAATGTCAGAGGAGGGCTTCTGAGCCTGGGATCCAAAACAGCTTTCAAAATCATCCCTGTACATGATTTCTCTGAGCAAGGAGCTCCGAGCCTACCGTAGGCTTGTCTAAGGGCCTCAGAGAAGGCAAACCAAACCCCACATGTAGTTCACCAAACCCTGTGTGCTGGTCTAGACACATCTTGTAGGCCAGGATGAAGGAAGGCCAGCAACCCTTAAATGTCTTAAGGAAACTTGGGTATGTCATGGGCAACCTGGGAAGCAGCCAGCCCTGAACTCAGTGCCGAGCCTGACTAGTAACGAGGCAGCTGGATGGGCCGTCCCTCCCTTAGCCCTCAGTCCCTATAACTAACCTGGAGCCATCCTGTTCACCAACACTGATTCTAAACCCATGAGGAATCTGAAACACAGGAAGTTGGTCTGGGGCCCTGGCTAGTGTCTTACTTTTCGATTGCTGTGAGTAAACACCACCATTGGGGCAACTTACAGAGGAAAGCATTTGCTTTGATTTAAAGTTCCAGGGGAATAAGAGTCCATCTCTGGTGGTGGCGGGTGGAGGGAGGGGGGAGGCGGCGTGGAAATGGCAACCAGCTACAGGCATGGTGACTACGGCAGGAAGCTGGAAGCTCCCATCCTCAACCACAAGCAGGAAGCAGGGAGAGCAAACTGGAAATGGCCTATCACACTCACAGTGCTAAGCCTGTCTTCCTGGTCCCTGACTGGGGTGGCCTGAGGCAGGCCGGAGGAGTGGAATTCCAGACCAGTTCTCTGAGGTGTGCTGGTCACTGGCTCCAGTGTGTCCGTTTAAGACAGGACAGACAACTGTAATGTCTCCCAGCCAGGCAAGGGCTGCTGCCCCTGAACCCTAGTTCCTGACAGACCTCTATGCCTAGAGGTTCCTTTCCTGTAGTCTTTTTTCTTTTTCTCCTGTTGTCTTGCGTATTTTCTGTTCCCTGGTTCTCTGTCTCTTCCTCCCACTGGCCTCCCGCTGTTGAATTCAGTATCTCCCTGGGTTGGTATTATTACTTCTGCAGAACAGGGAGCTGGTGAGCTCTGGGTGGTAGGTAGTACCAAGACCACCCAATAAGAGGCAGAGCTGAAGTGGAAATTGGGGTCTCTCTGATCCTGACTCTGGGCTTTCAGCGGGTGGCCCAGAAGTTTCTCGGCCCCTTAGGATGGTGAGGCATGGGGGGAGAGGTGGGTGTGAGACTCAAGTGACATTTTCATGGGGGCAATGGTCTTGTCTTCCCTGGGGGACCCAGAGGGCTTTTTGTTCTTTCTTGATGCTTCCTGCATCTGGACTGGAAAACATGGGGGGCTACCTCCCACATGATTTCTGAGTCACACAAACACAAAGTGTGAACCCCACCCAGCCAACCCCCACAGCCTCACACTCACCCTCTGGGGATGGAAAATTCTCCTCTTGGCACGGATGCCCAGTTTTCAGAAGTTATTAACAATGCCTCCTTCTCAAGGAGGAAATGGAAAGGCGTGTTTTTAAGGCGAAAGCAGAAGTGCATTTGCTGAGCCCCTCCTGGGGGCCAGGCTCAGGCTTGTTCTGGGAAACAATGAGGACTCAGATATGGCCCCTGGGGAAGAAACTTGGGGAACACAGCAGAGTAACATGGGCGCTCAGATGGATCTCTCCCCCTACACACACACTCTGTTTGGTATGAAATCCTGGCTATAGAATTATTAGCAGGTCACCACCTGCCTTAAGCCCACTGGGACCTCTATCTCCATCCACCTTGACTCCATCCGCGCAGTGATCCCATTGGCGCGCCTGCCCCCACGCCACTATATAGTCCACCGTTCGCTCCCCCCCCCCCGCCCCTACCTCCCACCTCCGCTTCACTGTCGCCTCAGCCTGGACAGCACTGCAGCTTCCAGCTCTGCTCCCGCCACCGCCGCCAGGAGGAGCTGCCCCCTCCACTTAGCCTCACTCTTAGAAGATCTTGTGGTCCTTCCCGGAAATCTGCTGGGAGTGGCAATTGGCTCAGCTCTTAGAGACCAGGCCATTGGTCCCTGTGGCTCTTAGAGGCGGAGTGCCAGCCAGTTCCTAACCTGTTGGCTCCTCACACTCACCCTGAGGACTCCACAGCGTTCTCCGTGTCCCAGAAGGATGAGAACAGTGAGGGCAGACAGTGTGCTGGAAGGAAATGGCCCCATGGCGCCACATGTGTTACCCCCTAAAGAGAGGATATGAGTAATGAGTGAGAAAAGTGGGAGAATGGAGCCCAAACAAAGGGTGGGAAATGCCTGTCAGGGCTTAGTAGCCCCAGCCAGGGCTCTTGACAAAGTACTTGTGTGGAAATGTGCTTGGACCTCCCTTTCACAGTGGGAAGCATCTGCCTTCACCCGCGGGTAGAACAGGAAGGCCACTGCAGGAACGAGGAGATAGTTTCCAGAAAACATTTGCCAACACTCTCCCCAGTATGTGCGTGTGTATTTGTGTGTGTGCGTGTGCGCATGCGCCTATGTACATATTCATGTGTGTACGTGTCTGTGGTATACTTGCATGTGTACTCTCATATATGCAGAGGCAGGAGGCTACCATCAAATGTCTTCCTCAATTATTCTACCCCTTATTTTCTGAGACAGGGTTGCTTGCTAAATCTGGAGCTCACCAATTAGGCTAGGATGGGTGGGCAGCAAAGCCCCAGGGATTTCCTGCCTCTGCCTTTCCAGCGCAGAGTGCTGAGGACGGGGAGTCTCATGTTTATATGGCAAGCACTCTACTGACTGAGCCATCTCCCCAGCTCCCTATCACAATTATATGAAGTTTTGGGTGAGTGTCCGCAAGGCTGTTGGCGCGGCTCACTTCTCTTCTTTAATTTCCTCGCATGTCAGTTGCCCTGTGTCTCAGTCAGTGTAGGTTGCTAGAACAAAACACCATAAATTGGGAGACCTCACCAGCTAGCTTAGTTTCACGGTCCTAGAAGCAGGGAAGTCCAGCACTAAGAAGCCAGTGGAGTCAGAGCCTTGGTGGAGATGCTCCTCCTGGCTTGTAGGCTGGCCTCCCGCTGTATCCTCATGTGGTAGAGACAGGAAGCATGTGGCCCCTCATCTTTTTATAAGGGTACTAATCTTATCATGGGAGCCCCACCCTCATGACCTTATTACCCCCCAAAAACTCCATCTTCAAATACCATCGTATTGAGAGTTGTGAATTGGAAGGGTTACAGAGCTTCAGCCTATAGTAATAATTCCCCAGAAAGCATTCCCTGGGGCACCTTAGTAAACTGAGTTCAGTGTTCTCTGTGCTGTGACTCTATACATACCGTGAGTCCCTGCTCACTCACCTAGCTTGGGACCACCTTGGGGGCTTGAACCTGTCAACTTACCCTTGAATCCCTGGGTCAGAGACTGTCACAGCAGGTGCTCAAGAAAACTGATGGAGAGAGAGCCACCGCCTCATCGGGAAGGTGGCAGCCTTTGATGTCTGCATGTTCTGCTCTTTGGTTCCTTCTTGTTGGTGGAGGAAGGAGAGAGAAGGTGTTTGATTTGGCCCCTCCTGCCTGTTGCCTTCACCAGGGGCGGCCACTTTCGTGACTAGACAGTTAGTTCTTTGGGACCTTATTTTTGGAGGGAAAGGAAAAGAGGTGGGCCAACCCCTACCCCTTAACCAGCAAGTGAGTTAAGGAGAGCAAGCTCTGGGCTTTTCCCACTGTAGTTGGCAAACAGATCACCCCTACTGTGTGCCGAGGGCCACGTTGGGTGCTTTACCTCCAATATCTCATTTAATCCTCACAACAGCTTCTGAGGGCCACGCTGGCACCAGTATCAGCAACACCCCCATCTTACAGAAGAGATTTCCAAGACGCAGAGTGGTTAAGACACTGCCAAGAAAGACCCACATCAGATCTCTGTGACCTCAAAGCCCTTTTTGGGGACCAGTTGCGTTTTCTCCCTCTATCTGCTCCCGTACCCGTGGTGGAAAATGGAGGTGGTAGCAGCAGAATTTAGTGTTGTGCTGTTAGATATTTTTTTTTCCTGAGGGTGGTCAACATGACACAATCTAGGGTCATCTTGGAAGGGGAAGCCTCAACTGAGAAAATGCTTCCATAAGACTGGCCTGTAGGAAAGCCTGTGGGACATTTTCTTCATTGATGATTGATGTGGGAGGGCCTGGCCAATGTGGTGGTACCATCTCTGGGCAGGTGGTCCTGAGATGGATAAGAAAGCAGGCTGAGCAAGCCAAAAAGAGCAAGCCACTAAGCAGCATTCCTCCAAGGCCTCTGCCTCAGTTCCAGCCTCCAGGTTCCTGCCTTGAGTTCCTGTCTTGAGACTCCCCTCAGTGACGGAGTGTGACCTGAGAGCTGTAAGCAGAAACAAATCCTTTCCTCCACTACATTGCTCTTAGCCATGGTGTTTATTGTGGCAATAGAAAGCAGACCAGGACACACCCACCCCGCAGGAGGTTAACAGTGGTGTGTCAGGAGCCACAAGCAGACCCGTGGAGCTCACCCATGGCATGTCTAGGGCCTGGGTTGGTGGGAGGATTGCACCTCGGGTATGTGTTAGGACCACGCAGGCTTCAGCCAGGGCATGAAATACAGCCACATGACGGTAAGAGCCCAAAGAAACAGCTGACCCGTTTAAATCCTTTGCTCTTGTTTGAGACAGGGTCTCACTCTGTAGCCCAGGCTGGCCTGGAGCTCAGTACTTAATCCAGGCTGGCCTTAAACTCACTGTAATCCTCCTGCCTCAGCTCTGCAAGAATTAGGATGACAGGTATGAGCCATCAACATCAAGCTTTCTATTTGGATTTTCATAAGGAGCTTTCCAGAAAGTTAATATTTTTACCTCAAATTTTACTTTTTAAAAAGAGGCACATTTCTGGGTGTGGTGCCTCATGCCTTTAAGGCCAGCACTTGAAAGGCAGAGGCAAGTGGCTCTTTATGAGTTTGAGGCCAGCCTGGTCTGTGTAGTGAGTACCAGGACAGCCAGGGTTACAGAGACCCTGTTTTAAAAAAGAGGGGGAGGAAGAAAAAAAAGAAAGAAAAAGGAGAAAGAAAGAGACAGAGGCAGGGAGAGAGAATGAGAGAAATACAGAGAGACAGAGACAGAGGGACAGAGAGAGATGGTAAGATCTCGATCCAAAGCTCTTTCTCTACTTAGAGATTCATGCAATCCTTTCTTCCTTCCCCTACCTGATTTTTATCTCTTCTTCATCTCTTTTTTTTTCCCTCCCAGGAAGAAAAAATGTTGGGTATCCTGGTGCAGAACCAAGTCCGGAGTGGAATCTCAGGCATTGTGGGCATGGAAGTAGATGGGCTGCCTTTCTCCGGTGTTCATGATGAGATGATCCAGAAGCTGGTGGATGCCACCACAAAGCACAAGTGACCAGCATGTGCACCAGGTTCCTACCCAGGGGTCAGCCTGTGTCTAGGCAGGAGTACCAGAGCCATTGCTCTAACCGTCCCTCATCCTGCCTTCTTCAAGCCATCCTTGTGTCTGCTCAGAGAATCTTTCTGCCTGCTACTTAAGAAATAATTCGTCAACAGTTAACTGTAGGGCAGAGCGTGAGAACTGGCATTGCCATGACCTGAGGTAATTAAGAGAGGCTAGAGCGCCCACACCCACACATGGAGTGTAGGCTAAAACACGGGGGCTTTGCGTGCACCATGACTAACAAAATGTCTATATCTTTGAAATGCGTTCTTTTTCTAACGGCATTCCACTCACTGTTTGAAGGGATCTCCCACAAGGCCCCTCTGAGCATCGCACCCATTGTCCCTCAGCTCTGTTCACTCCAATACTTCTTATACATCCCTCCCATCTGCTTACTCCGAACCCTAGCCAGATTCTTTGCCTTCTTTGTGTGGGAAGAAATCCATATTTGCCAGTAGAGCTCAAAGACGAGCCAGACCTGCTCGGGGCTCATCCTGATCTTTCACAACCTCCAACCTCACGTTTCTCAGCAAAAGCAGAAACTGAGCCACTGACCATACCCCATTATATGCTTCATCCTGACATCAGGATGACAACTTGTGTGGGATCTGAGCCTACTAAGTGTTGTTCCGTTTCTTTAAACATGTCTGGTACAAAGGTTCTTTAGGGGGACATTCATTGTGAAGAAGGAACACATAGTATAGATTTTACGCTCCAATAAAGCGTAAATGTAAAGAGAGAAGTAACTTTAGTATGAACTTTAGTGTCTGCTCTCCATTTGCTGTTCTGGCCAGGGTTCTCACCTGCAGGGTTCATGTCTTCAGGGTCCAAACCTGTGCTTGTGAGAGACACTCAAAATGAGGGCCAGTTCTCCACCTGAGACCTCACAGCCCAGCGAACACACCTTGGCTCTGCAGCCTCGCTGCCCAGGTCTCTTTGAGTTATCATTTTTGTTCACGACAACTTCCACACCATGAGGGACTCTGATCAAGAGGACACCTGACAATTAAAAACAAAGGTAGACAGCTACAAAAGAAACTACCGTCACCATGGAAAGGCTGCCAACAATCTTAGGATTCATGTTTTGGGGAAGATGTTCGTGGATTTGACTTTTACAATAGTAATATCAGAATTCTACTCCAGCACTGAGCAAGCTGAAGAACAGACTTGTTATTAGTTATGCTTGCTGTGGGAAGAATTGTATGGGGAGGTGATTGAGCTATTTTAGAAAAAGGTTAAGACCCAATTAAGTTCAAGAAGGTAGAGAGGGCTCATAGACTCTGGGTGGGAACCCAAATGCCATCCCCTACAGGCAGATGCACTTACAGCTGAGGCTGAGGTTCAAAGGAGGACAGGGGAGACCCCTTCACAATGTCTAACTCAAGGACTTTTGGTGCTCGGCTTCCCAGGACCTGGCTTAAAAGTTTTTCCGCCCCACACCGTAAATTCCCACTCAGATCTTGTCCTAATCGCGTCTGCTCTTAGGGGGAAGGTCTGTGTTCATGTCTGTGATGGCTACCATCACAAAAGTCAGTAACAGGAGAACAGGAGATGACCTGCAGGGAACTGTGTGTGGTGTCACCCAGGGTGGGATACAGATCTGGCTCCAGCCATTGCTAAGCAAACAGAATCTGTGGGCTTTCCAGGATGCTGTGGAGAGGGATCCTGAGAAACAGGACACACTCACAAGCAAGCTGGTGAGCCTGGCTCGCTGAGGTAGCATGCTCTATCCAAGTGGGCCAGCTCCTTAGTCCCTGGATGTCCTCTGCACAGCTGACACCCTGTTGCTTAGCTAGGAAAGGCATTCCTCTGAGTGCATTTCTTGCCTCCCCTTGCATGCCAACCCCAAGCTGGCCCAGCCCCTTGCATCCAGTACTTCCTGCCTGTTACACATGGCTTCCACTGGCCTCTCCGTGCAGTTCATTGCTCTCTAGACAGGATGGAGAATGTATGGCTTCTTACCAAACTGTGTATTCTCTACATCAGAGATGTGATGTGCTTGCCAGAAGTACAGGGACAGAGGAACGTGGTCCTTGGGGCAAGGTAGATGACATCATGAAGCTTCTATTCCAGACAGCACATTTGAAGAAGTAGATTTTGTTCAGATGAGATTGGCTGACTCTCAACTCTCCTCTGCTTGTCACTTAGAAAAACTACATTTCCTAGCCTCCCATGCAGCTGGGACTCATGTGACCAGGATCAGGCTAATGGACTATGAGTAACAGGGCTATCAAACACTTCCATACTTGGCCATAATTGCATGTGGTGTGGGGTTCTCTCTACATTTCGTCTCTTACTTTTGTGGATGGGCAGGGGAAATCCCACAATTATGGAACTGCTTCTGGAAAATTCTGGGGTGTCTCACAGACTCAAATGGAAACTTGAGGATGATATTATTGGAGCTTAAAAAGAAAACTCCATGGCAGGAAAACCATAAATCTCAGCAGGTACCTGGAGGGTTAGGGGATGGGAAAGATGAGGGGGAAAGAAATCATTGGGTTAAGCTGGCATGGAGGTCATCCACATGGTGGCAGGCAGACACTAGATGGTGGCAGGGAAAGTGGGGATTTAGAGATAGAGTAAGGGACAGCAAAAGAATGTGTAGGTTCTACTCAGCCCTGAAAGAAAGGAAAAAGGAAAAGGGAGAGCTGTATCTTTCTGAGTCAGGACTCAGGGTGCGCAGAGCCAGCTGGGCCTCAGGGTTGCTCTTAGGGACTAGGAGACAGGAATTCTAGGAAGGGAAAATTACACTATCACATTAAAGGGATAATTGTTCCTCTTATTCCTTTAGCATGGGTTAAGATGGGCAATCCTCCTAGGAGTGGTCCCAACTTCCTGAACTGTTCAGCTGGGTTAACTCGTCAGGGGAAAGACAGTGGCATCTCTCTACCAATCTTTACAGTAACAGAATTCATTCGTGGAAGGATTTGAATCTGTCATCACGTGGGAAAAGGCTTGCCAGAAAGCAACCTTCTACTAAATTTTAAGAATACTCTGTGTGTGTGTACCTGTGTAGGAGTGTGTACATGCACATGAATGTGGAGACCAGAGGTTGGCCTTGGATGCCTTCCCCAATGGTTTCCCACTTCCTTTTTTGAGCTAGGGTCTTCCCCTGGGAATGGAGCTCATTGAGCATCTTAGTTAGGCTTCTATTGCTGTGAAGAGACACCATGACCATGGCAGCTCTTAGAAAGGGAAACATTTGATTGGGTGGCTTACAGTTCAGAGATTCTGTCCATTATCATCATGGTGGAACATGGCAGTGTATAGGCAGACTTGGTGCTGGAGAGGTAGTTGAGAGTTCTACATCTTGTGCAGGCAACAGGAAGTGGTCTGAGACACTGGGTGTGGCTTGAGCATATATGAGCCCTCAAAGCCCGCCTCCACAGTGACACACTTCCTCCAACAAAGTCACACCTACTCTAACAAGGCCACCCCTCCTAATAATGCCACTCCTTTTGGGGGGGGCATTTTCTTTCAAACCACCGCACTGATCTGACTAGACTGCCTGGCCAGCAAGCACCTGTCTCTACACTGACCCACCTAGACTGTCTCTACACTGACCCACCTAGACTGTCTGGCCAGCAAGGCCCTAGCACCTATCTCTACACTGATCCACCTAGACTGTCTTGCCAGCAAGGCCCTAGCACCTGTCTCTACCACTCCATACATGGCATCAGAGCCTGGCTGGGTTTTGTTGTTTGTTTTTGTTTTTTGAGGGTTTTTTGTTTTGTTTTGTTTCATTTTGTTGAGACAGGATCTCACTGTGTGGCTGCCCTGGCTGCCCTGGAATTCACTTTGTAGACCAGGCTGGCTTTGAACTTACAGCGATCAGCCTGCCTCTGCCTCCCAAGTGCTGGGATAAAAGGCATGCGCCACCATGCCTGGCTAGGTTTTTTTGTTTTGTTTTGTTTTGTTTTTTGTTTGTTTGTTTGTTTTTTTGTTTTGTTTTAATGTGGGTCCTAGAGACTGAACTCAATCTCCATGCTTGCACAGGAGACATTCTCCTGAGGAAGCCTTCTCCTCAGGCCCTTCTGCCTGGGCATCTTATGGACATAAAATGAACCTGCACTGGTCATTTATGTTTGTTATTTTTATTTTTGTTATTTGGGACCAAGGGTTGAACCCAGGGCTAACCATGAGATAAGCTCTTGCCCCTTGTTTTACGGCACTGTGATTTGGATGGGGGTTACTTATTGCTCTAATTCAATCTAGTCTGAGTTGGAAGGTTCATCACTAAGGAGTGTTTTCAAACACCTGCACCCTAAGGGTTACAGCTACAGCCAGAGCCAGTAGATAAAGTGATTCTGTGTTGGGATCCTTAGGAGTTATGGTGCCCCTGGAATGACTTGTCTGCATAGTAGTGAGTTAGCTGCCACTGCTGGTGTCTGTGGAGGGTGGACTGAGGGACCCAGAAGAGGTACTTAGCAGTGAGGATGCTGGGTATTGTGACCTCTCTGCTCCAGCACATATAATGTCTTATATAGCAGTATTCCTCTTCTGAGAGCTGCTAACTGAAAGAGAATGGCACTGAAATCTCACCATTTCCCCCAGAGCCCTGGACCCAGAGACCAAATGAGTTCCAGGAATGAAAACTCCCTCCCCAGATGCCTAAAGCAGTTGGGTCAGATTTGGCTTTCTCGAGAATGCACGAGCCCAGGGCAAGCAGCAGATGGGGTTGTACTCTGCAGTGAAGCTTTCTCCCACTCTTCTCTGGCCAACCCACAGGCCAGTGTGTGTAAACAGGAAGATGAGCCCTTGTCTTACTAAGCAACAATAGTAAGTAGGAAAGGAATTTTAATGGCTTCTGTCACCTTCAGTCCAAACCAGAGGGACTTTCCCTCCCAGCCCTTCTCTTAGGAGAGAAAGCAGTATTAATCCTTAATAACATTCTTGCTTAGTCTGTTTGGAAGAGAGATCTGCTCTTCCATAACACTCCAGAACTCCAGAAGCCTGACCCACAGAGGGATTAAGTGGTCAAAATCAAATGTATGTTTCAGTAGGATGTGGGAAATCCTTCAGGATAAACATTGAGTCTGCCACTGTCGAGAGGATGCCCCACCTGAAAGAGGCTGCCAGACAACAAGGTGGGCGGCTCCAAACAAAGCCCAATGATGATTCTGGGAAAATGTCAGAGAGATGAATGTAAGAAGCCCTTCTTTTGCTCTGGTGGGGGTTCACTCTCATTGTGGGGGCGACTGCTCAACATACAGAGTCCCAAGTGGTCAAAGACAGAGGGAGTGGCATTCCCCAAACCACAGGGCTGGGCTTTCTCCTCAAAAGTCTCTGGTGGGTGGATTTGTGACGACGCCCTGCACAGATGCTTCCAGGGTGCAGTTGCGACAGCGTGCTGCACTGGAACATGACCCCTGCCTCAAGGCAGAAGAGAAGACCCTCCTGCGCTCGGTGGCTTGGACTTGACCACTTGATGGGTGCTCAAGGGCAGCCCCCAAGTTGTCCTGAGTTTTCTGCAAGGTCAACCCCTGGAACTTCCTATTTGGGGTCTTCCAAGGACACTTTGGATCTCCCTGGTGTGGGCGGGGCCCCTGCCCATAAGGACTGCACAAACTCTGCTGTGGTTAGTTATTTTGCTTTATTTCCAGACTGAAGTTACTACATAAATCCACCTCACAGTCCAACACAGGAATACTTGGCAGAAGAGAGGCGATGATACAAAAATACAGCTCTCGATAGTAAGGGGACGAGGCTCAGCTCATTCCAGTCCATGCCAGTGAGAATTTGCAATTTCAGGTCAAAATGGGGTTGGGGGATACTGCAGAATGAAGAGGTGCAGAACACTCAGCTATCAGCACTTCCCCAAGGTCTTAGGCTGGGGTAGGTGTGGGTCGTTCTGGCATGCAGCCCCCTCTGGCAACTCTCCTACAAGATTTATACCAGAGTGGAGTTTGAGCCCAAACCTGTGGTCAAGAGACACAACAATGTGTGTGCTTTGTTAGTTTAGTTGTACCTAGGAACTCTGGGAACCTGACACACTCCTCTCAAAGGCTGCCGGATGCTCTATAGTGTGTGGGGCAAAGGGTAGGAGTTCCTGGCAGCAGTCACATGACCCTGGTATCAGCGTCTTGGCACACAGTTGCCATGGACACCCTGCAATTTTTATATTCTCCCTCTCTTCCCTCAGGCTCTCAGGTCTAGCACTCTGGTCAGATGGAAACGGAAAGCTAATTAAGAAAAGCCCTGTCAAGAACTCAGCTAGGGATTCAGCTTCAGACCCAAGTCCTCTTACTGAGGTTTGGGATGACATTTTGAAGGGCCCTTGGCATCTCCCCAGGGAGCCCTGGGGTTTAACTGTCATCAGTCCTTGGGGTTGGGGGATTTATTCAGCTAGCCCTGTAATAGTGAGATGTGTCTGGTTCTGGGGCTTCTCCCGCATGGCCACTCTGCTGTTGTTCCTACCTCATCCAGTACCCCAACCCTTACCCCCACTCTTCACCTTAACCAGTCTTCCGTTCTAGACTTGGTAGAGAGGTGAGCTCAAGCATTAATAGTTACAATACAGCTTCCTGTGTCACACAAGACCACAGCACGTCTGGACTGGTATCCCATGATGACAGTAGTACTGTAAGGCTTGGCAGGTGAACACCTAGGTTCCTGCTCTCCTTCTCCATGCCCCAGCCCTGCTCCTTGCCAACTTCCTGGGAGTGCCCAGGTGGCAGCAGACATGAGAGAAGACAGGGCTCATTCACACACTCAGCTGTGCCTGGGCTTCCAGGGGCCAGGGGGACCTAGCTGTGGCCCAAGACCACGGTTCCTTCCTTCCCTCCTGAGGAGAGAGGCACCTGTACATGGCAATGTAGGAGACAGCCATCACGCCAGCGCCAGACCACAAGGCCTGTTGGTGAAAGCTCAGGCCTAACCTAGCCTTACATAAGGATAACTCAAGCTAGGCCAACCCAACTGTGGGGGACCCTCCCACTCCCAGTGAGTTAGGGGTCTGGAAGGCTGAGTGGAGCTTGGTTAACAATTCAGGTTCCTCGCCTTGGGCCCCACTTTTCCCAGAGGCCTCAGGGGCACCCAGAGGGTAGGCCTCCCTGGTCCTGCTTGTCCTGGAGCAGGTTAGGAAGGCTAGGCAGGTTCCTCGGAGGCGGGCTAGGTCCCTATGAGTGGTCTCACTGACGAAGCAATACAGCACCGGATCAGCTACACAGTTGAAGCTGGTGAGGAGGAGGGAGAAGTGGTAGATGTTGAAGATGCTCTTGGCGAACTCGCAGCTAGCCTCCCAGAGGCTGCGGACCAGCAGCAGCACGTGGTAGGGCAGGAAGCAAGCCAGGAAGATGACCACGGTGCTGAGCACTAGCCGCTGAATCTGGTCCTTGCGGCTCTTCTGTGTGCCGTGGCTGCGGCGCACAGCCCGCAGGATGCCCTGGTAGGAGGCCAGCAGCAGGCAGATGGGGAAGAGAAAACCCACGAGGAAGCGGTAGTAGTTGATGCCACGCTGCCAGGACTGGATGGGGTAATGCTCGAAGCAGACTCGGTGCTGGTCCTCGTCCTCGATGACTTCCTTGTGCTTGAGGAAGTAGATGCTGGTCAGCAGCTCCTTGACCCAGATGAACACGCTGACACCCACGGCTGCCTTCAGGGTTCGGAACTGGTGGAAGCGGAAGGGGTGGGCCACAGCCAGGTAGCGGTCGATGGAGATGCAGCAGAGGAAGCCCACGCTGATGTAGATGTTCTCATAAAGGAGGATGCCGCACACCTGGCAGGATAAGTCGCCATAGGACCAGTTATCGTGCTGGAGTACGTACTGCAGCCAGAAGGGGAGTGAGCAGATGTAGAACAGATCTGCAATGGTCAAGTTACACAGGTACACTCCCAGCTCATTCCGAGCCTTGATCTGCAGGTAGCCGAAGTAAAGGGACAGGCAGTTGGCTGGGAAGCCCACCACCAGCACGGTCACGTAGACCACCGGGGCCAGTGTCTGGTGGATGGTGTGGTCGATGGGGCAGGTTAGTGAGGAGTTCTCTGTGGTGATGTTCCCCATCTTTGGGCCAGAAGGGGCCTTACCCCTCATGGGCTTGGAGATGGGGTAAATCTCTCTATTGCCATCTTGTTTATACGTGACTCAAGTGTGTCAAAATCTGTTCGTCACTGGCAGTAGGTGAACCCCTACGAGTGAAGGCAGAAAAGACTTTAAATAATCACAGCTAAGATCTACGTGACACCTGTGAGCCAGGCATCGTTCTATGTGCTGTGTTCATTTAGAAGCTCCACCACCCAAGCCAAGAAGCTCCAGTGCAACCCAACGAGATATACCAAAACACCAAGGTGTGGCTTATGGCTCCCCATCTCTGGCTTCCCTTATTTATCCTCTGTCCCTTATTTATTTTTATGGTCCCTTGGTGCAAGCAAAGGAGGTAAAGAGGAGATCCTAGGAGCATAACTAAGCCTGGCTGTCCAAAGGAGAGTATCTCCAACATGGCCACAGTGTGAGGGCTCCATCACCTTACACAATAACAGTCTGAATGTTACAGGACTGTAGCAACAAGGCCCAACACAGAGGCCACAGCCGCTCCAGGGACCTCTCCAGATGCCATCAGAAGAGATATGCCCTAGTCCACAGCCTTCTGTGCTTTGGCAAGAAACAAAGGCCAGTTTCTCATCACAGCGCCCTGCTCGAGTCCCTGCTACCCCTCAGCAAGTGTCACCTCTCTCATCTCCCCAGGGGATCTTGGGCAGGTTCTGGACTAGGGATCAAAAGAAGCAAAGGTCAAGCCAGAGCCAGTCCCTTGCCTAAGTTTGTGAGTCTCTCAGAGTCTCGATTTCTTCTTCTGGAATTTGGGGATTAAAAACACCTTTCCCTTTCGGTCAGGACCAAATCAGATGGCAGATGCTCACTCCTTCACTACATTAGTGAGACGACTATATCGAGAATGTTTGTTTGTTTGATTTTTTGAGACAGGGTCTCATTGTGTAGCTTGGGGCTGTCCTGGAACTCTCTCTGTCGACCAGGCTGGCCTCAAACTCACAGAGATGCACCTGCCTCTGCCTCCCAAACACTGTGAGTTGAGAATTTAGCAAATGGAACTCCAGACCACAATGATGTCTAAGGGTAGAATGTGATGTTTTGTCGCAAGTGTACTTGATAAATTAACATATCAAAACAGTAAAGGCTTGAACTGCTCTATTGATTTAACCCTTCTCTCTCGGCTGGGAAAATTTCACTGGGGCTACATCATATTTTTCTTTTTTCTTTCTTTCTTTCTTTTGTTTTTTTGAGACAAGGTTTCTCTGTAGCTTTGGTGCCTGTCCCGGAACTAGCTCTTGTAGACCAGGCTGGCCTCGAACTCACAGAAGTCCGCCTGCCTCTGCCTCCCCAGTGCTGGGATTAAAGGCGTGCGCCACCACCACCCGGCAACATCATATTTTTCTTTTCTTCCTCTTTTATTATTTGTTGGTTTGTTTTTGGAACAGCTTTGTCTATGCAGGTAGTCTCCTCAGTGCCAGGGTGATAGTGTGTGCCATCCCCTCTGCTCAATTGGCATTTTTTAGTCTTTTTTGCATTTATTTCCTTGAAGAAGTCATTTTAGGTACAGTATTTGCTGTCTCGCGATGAAACTTAATGTCACAGGTCTCCTGCGTGTTTATGCTGAAGTCATCTAGAAGGACACATGACACTGTGATCTCTCTCTCTCTCTCTTTAGTTTTTTTGAGACGGTTTCTCTGTATAACAGTCCTAGCGGTCCTCCTGGAACTAGCTCTTGTAAACCAGGTTGGCCTCGAATTCACAGAGATCCGCCTACCTCTGCCTCCCGAGTGCTGGGATTAAAGGCCACATATCTGTAGTCTCAACAATTATGAGGCAGAGGTTGAGAGGATCACTGTGAATTCAAGACCAGCCTGGGCTAATTGCTTAGTAAAATTTTGTCTAAAAACAAAACAATATTCTGAAAGAGAGAAACCATATTCACATAAATTCATTACAGTATAGTATTGTAATTATTCTTTTATTACTAGTTATTGCTCTAATATACAAATTAAACTACATCATGGGTAAAACATGTACATGTTTAATAACTCATAGTGTAAACAGAGGTCAGTGCTCCACACCTGTGCATTTTGGCATCTCCTGGAGGTGTTGGATGTATGCCTTTGGGACAAGGTAGACTACTGTGTATTCAGTTCTCCTGGATAAAGGGGCCAGAATTCTCATGCATGTTTAAATGAGAAGGAAATGGGTCTGGTCCAAAGCCACCTTGTCTCTCATCTGGACTCCAACTCCCCCTAGCTGAGTCAAAACCCAGCCCCTCCTCCACCCGAGTTCTCCCCTCTTCTCACCCCACTCACATTCTTTCCTCAGAAGTCCTTCCAGGCCCTCTCCACTCTCTATCCAGCTGTCCTCTCCACCTAACCTCTCCCCTACCCAACCCCACCCCAGGCCTCCCACTCGGGATCTGTGTCAGTCACAGTCCTTCTCCGGAGAAGCAGTCCAAGCATCTCCTTGATTTACACACTTGGAAGCAGCTTCTCCCACACCTAGACTGAAAACCAAGCACCCTTGTCAACCCAGCAGACCCCCTGATTCTAGCTCCCCTAACCTTGCCTGCCACCCTAACTGACAGCCACACAGCAGCCTCCTGTGCCTCGGTCCTTCTACCTGGTTCTTGCCTGGCCACTCCTTCCCATCTCCTCCTTATGGCCCCGCCCCACACAGCAGCTGCTCCTGCTCTGCCAGAGATCTGCTGGACTGTCGCTTCCTGGGAAGACTTCTCCTGGCACCCACCTCAAACACACACACACAGAGCACGCATACACACTCACGCACATGCACACACGTGTGCACTCACTTGCACATTGCACACAGGTGTACACACACAACATGTGCGCGTGCACGCGTGCACATGCACACATGTGTGCACTCACACATTGCACACACGTGTACACACACACACCTGTCTCCATCTCATTATCCTGACTGATTGCTTCACAAGCTTTTCCGATTTACGTCTTATTTATTTAACTTGTGTGACTGTTGATGACCAGCTCCGCAGGGATGCAAATTCCAACATAGCAGAGGTCTTTTCCACCTCTCACTGATGTCCCCCCAGCAGTGTAAATTATTTAGGGACTTCTGGAATGACTAAGTAAGAGTCATTGCTCATTTTTTTCCAGGTGAGGAAAGTGGGTTCCTAAGGGGAGACTTGGACCAGCGAGATGGCTCAGCTGGTAAAGGCTCTTGCCACCAAGCCTAATGACCTGAGTTCAAATCCCATGTCCCACAAGTTGTCCTCTGACCTTCACACATGTGTCATGCAAGTGTGAGCATCAAAGTTCAGACCCCCAGAACACAGGGAAATGCCAGGTGGGCATGGAAAACCATCTGTAACTCTAGGCTTGGGCAGCAGAGATGTGGGTCCCTAGAAGACGCTGGCCAGCTACTTCAGGGAATCCTGGTTTCAATTGAGAGACCTTGCCTCAGTGAATAAAGGGGACATGAAATGAAAAATAAAAGGGCAGAGGAGCACAGGCCCCAGGCTTCCCCAAATCAGAGCAGATGAAGCCTCCTTGAGGCATGTCCTGTCAGGTCTTGGAAATTCCCTGATAGTCACCAGGCCCCAAGTCTGTTGTTTACTAGTGGTGAGTGTATGGACGTGTGGGGTGGGGTAGGGCCGGGTGACGTTTGTAGCTTCCTCTTTCCTAAGCCAGCAGCAAGCTACTTCTGGCAACCAAAGGCAGAAATATACAAGTCTGCAGAGCCAAAAAGCAGCACTGACTACAGCCAGGTTTAGGCACCTCCCATGTTCACTGTGAAGCAAAAAGAACAGCAATTCTTGAACTGGCTGCATCCAAATCCACTGGAGGTTTAGGAAACCACAGATTCTCATTCTCCTGAGTTTCCAAACTGCCTAGGTCTGAGAAAGGAGCTCTCAAAGTTTTACATCTCAAATGAGCTCCTAGGAGATGCAGAAGATGCGGGGTTGCTGGACCATGGATCACACTTTTTGAATAGCAAGGTCCCCAAAAGAATCTCGAAGGCCATAGGCTCAGGTTCTGAGCATGGTGACTGCAGGATTCCAGTGTCTCTTTAGCCTGCAAATGTTTTGCACTTTATTAGGGTTTCATATCTGCACTCTGCTTCCACCTTCACAACCCTGCTTTTGTTTCTCTTTAAGGCATGAGGTAATCAAAGAGACAGAGACAAAGCTACTTGTCCAACAGTCCAGTACTTCCAGGTTTCATGGAACAGGTATTTGAGGAACATGTATAGTGTTGAAGTGTGGCCAGGATACATACATGGGGAACTTAAGAGATAAAACAAGAAAGAGCTCCCACCCCCAGGGAACCTCCAAGCCCAGAGCTCACACCCCCAGGGAACCTCCTGTCACCTCACAGGACAAGCTCAGTGGGGTCCACACTAGGTCCCATATTTTCTCCACTAATCCGTTCTTAGAAAAGATGTCCCCAGTTGCCCAGTTACTCACCTTGAATGGATGCCCTTTAGCTTCCTCCCTCCTCTCCTTCATGGTCTTAAGAAAATTGCCAACTTCTAGAATTTTCAACTCCTAAGTTTTTGAAAGCATTGCTTCTTTCTCCCTTTCTCTCACCAGCACCTAAGGTTGGCTTGATCTAGACTTCCTGAAGTCAGTGTAACTGCCTTAAGTTAGGTTCATGTCTGTGACTCATCACCAAAACGCCATCTTTCAAAACATACATCTAACCAAGTCATACACTGGCTGCCCAAACATTCACCCATCTATCCAGCCACCTCTTCACTTACTCATCCATCCCTTCCCTATCCACCCATCATCCATCATCTACCCCTCTATCCATCCATCCATCATCCATCCATCCATCCATCCACTCAGCCCATATTCATCTATCCAAACATTCTTCCTAGAACAGTCACTGAATGTCCATTGTGTGGAAGGCATTATACTATATCCTGGCTCTAACAGCCAGCTTCCTTTTATTCCCACGCAGAACAGGTCAATGAAGTAAACTCCTAGGAAGAGCACAGGATTTTGTGGGAGTTCTTTGGAGGTAGCCTAATGCAGTAAGGGAAGCCTTTCTGAGCAGTAACAGCCAGACTAAGGCTAAGAGAAAAAGGAAGGGCTGCCCAAACAGCGGGGAGTTTTTGCCTGTGGAAAATGTGTGCATGCCGTCAAATGCAGGAGGGAGAAAATGAGTACCTTTGGGGAACTGAAAGTAGCTTGACATGAGAGCATGTAAGTATGAGGCAGGCATGGTCAGAGAGGAGACAAGAAACTCTATAGAATGCCAACAAAATAGAAAGGAATTGAAAGATCGGGGAAATGGAAAGGTTCCTCAACGGCTGGTCCTCAAGCCTCTCAAAAATGACTTGTTAGATGGATAGGTAGGTAGAGAGGTAAGTAGGTTGAGTTGCTGGGTGGGAAGCAGATGTCTAGGTAGTGAGTGGATGAATGGATGGGAACGTAGGTGAGTGGGCAGATACATGAATGGGTAGATATATTGAAGGGCGTGTTGATGAGCGAGAGGCAGTTGGGGAAGGAGACAGTTGGGGACGATTGGGTGGATGAGGTAGATGAGTGTGAATTTTGAGGCTGGGTACTGGAGCAGTGAGGTCACTAACAGAAGTAGGAAAGTGAGAAGGGGGAATCTCTGGGGCTGCCTTAGCTGGACGGTGAGCCCATCACAGTCAACTCACACCCCTACGATGTCTGAGGAGGAGCGCCTCCAGGGAAAGACATCCGTCCATCTATCCTCTGGAATCTACCTGCTTGGAGTGCAGAAGAGCTCATCCTCACAAACTAAGCACCATGTTGGACACAGAAGTGTTTGGGAGTGGAAAAATCTTAGCTCCATCTGCATGGACCCCTCTCCTGGCCAAGCACGGTTCTGTATTTCCATTCTATGCCACCAATGAGAACACTGAGGGCGAGCAGTGAGCCTGTCTCCTGGAGACTCAACAGCTGGGATATGGCAGGTCAGGCCTTAAAGTTCAGCCTGAATTTTCTAACCGTTGATCAGGGGCACCACTTAGCAACCACCTTTGGCCTCCACGCCTCGAAGATGCCACGACAGGGGCCAGTAAACTCTGGGCCAGCCTCCTGCTCCTGGAGGCTGTCTCCCCAGCCTCCCTACTCTGCACCCAGTCCTTAGTCTCCCGTGGTGCAGAAAAAAGAGAAACAGCTCTCTACCATCTAACTGAAAAACTGAGAACTACACACAAAGTGACTCACAGCTGGAGCAGACCCTTATACACATGTGAGCCGGGGTAGAAGCCACCAAGGGTTTAAACAACCAGGAGAGACGAAGCCCTGAGAGGAGGAGGCACCTCTAGGAGAAGAGCTAGAGGGTTGGATCTCTCCTGGAGCCTGAATGACAACTGTCTCCTCCAGCACTCATTCTCCTGCATGCCGTACTCGGAGCTGGGGCTTTCCTGTGTGCCTGCTTCCCTTTCCTCAGCTGACCAAGCATCCAGACATTTACACAGGCTGTTTCTAGAGGGATTAGGGCACCCAACTGTCCTGTGAAGGCTGGCTTCAGAGGAAGTTTCCCGGGGGAAGGGATAGAAATAAAATGTTCTTTCTTTCTGTTGTCACCTTTCCCCCGAATAGTCTCACTCCTGCAAGGACAAAGATAATTAAGTTTCATTTCTAATGTCCAATAAGAGTTTTGAAGTCATCCCAATTAAAGCTTACCAAATCCCTGTAAATTGGGTGGGGCTGGCATTGCTAACCCATTTCACAGAATGGGGATGGGGAGGCTGAACTAGTTCCCGAAGCTTACACAGTAAGTCAGGATGAATCTGAATCCAGAACAAAAGCCACTAGGCATTCGGTTGCTGCCTTAAAACAAACAACAAAAGCCTGATAGTGGTGGCACATACCTTTAATACCAGCACTCGAGAGGCAGAGACAGGCGGAACTCTGTGAGTTCAAAGCCAGCCTGGTCTACAAGAGTTAGTTCCAGGACAGCCAGGGCTGTTACACAGAGAAACCCTGTCTCAAAAAAACAAAAACCAAACCAACCAAACAAACAAACAAAATCCAAAAAACAAAAAAAAACAAAAAAAACCAACAATAAAAACAGATCCCAAACAATAGCAAGCAATAGCAAGAAATACACTTGACTGTGTGGCCCTGTACACACACGCGCGCGCGCGCACACACACACACACACACACACATTAAGAAATAAACTCCCCCAGACAATGCTTACCTTGATGCTTGTCATACATGATGGTATTTTCGATTTCATTTCTTTTATACACAGGTCTTGGGCTATTAGATTGATTTCTGTCCCACAAGCGGGCCACTTTGGAAACTATCCAGTCCCATACCCACACTGCCTGGCTTTTCTGGAACCTCTGGAAACACAAAGGAAGGCAGCAGGGTGTCTACAGCCCAGGCTGACGGGAAACCAGCAGTGAGGTCCAGCCTCAGCAGCCCGAGTCTCTGCAGAAGAACCCAGCAAGAGTCGGCTCTGACTCAGCCCGGCTAGCAAGCTCTACCCTCAAACCTCAACTTGCTGTACTCCTACAGCTCAGCTTGGCAGTACACCGACAACCCTGTCCCCAGACAAGCTCTCCCTCTCTCAATTCCTGCAGAAAGCCCTCCCGATTCATCTGCAAAATCCCCAGCTGGAGGCTACCCATTCCCGAGCTGAGGCAGAATCATGTGAACTCCAATCTGGTGTCAGGCTGGGCCGTTGCTGAGGAACCGCCCGCCAGCAGGAGGATGAGGGTGGCAGCGGATCCCTCCACACAGCCTCCATCCTTTCGGCTTTCTGGAAGCATGCTGCAGGTAGGGTCGCGGAACAGCCTCACTGCAGACACTCGGACTTGAATTAATACTGATGCCCAGGGGTGGGGGCTTAGGAAGAATCGGGCACCCTACTTCTAGCTATCACCACCTCGGGTGCATGCTAGGCACCAAGAGGCATCGGACATTGAACCTCTTTCCTGGGGTTTTCACTGGAGTCCCCCAGGTCTGCACTGCGGTTGCCGTCTTAGGGCCATCAGAGGCAAGGACAAACCGGCAACGAACGAACTGCACTCCTAGCCTCAAATCCTTTCTCCCAGCAACTAATGTCTGGGTTAGTGGGTCTCAGCCCTGGCCACACTTGTCAGAAAACACTTCAGAGTCAATTAATACATACATACATATAGATATAGATATATATACCCTATCCCAGACTAATTAAATTGTCCAGGCATCTATGTTTCTGCAAAGTTCCCTGGTCAATACAAAAATAGATGGGCAACTGGAACCTGCTCCACAGACCCACAGAGCCAAGGTATTAGGGTCAAAGCCTGGGCAGGATAGGATGTGTGACCCCAAGTGTCAAACAAGCGCTGGACCCCACCCGTGAGCCCCTTCTGCTCCTGGGAGCGCTCATGAAACCTGGCTGTGTTCATTTACCCACTATACTACACAGGCCAAGCTGTAGGAAGTTCTCCATTCCAGCCCTCAGTTACAAGTGGGGAAACTTGGAGCCCCGAGGACCAGAGGCTGTGGACAGAACCTAACCACTAAAGGATGTGAGTGAAGCTTGATGCTGATGTCAGGGGACTGCAACAGAGTCCTCCAAAGCAGGGTCCTGGGAAGCCCATTACAAGATATACCTGGAGTCTGAACACACCACACTTAGAGGACCCAAGGGACACGACATCACTGTGATATAGGGGACCTGTCTTCTCCAGAGAGCAAGCTGCTCTAGGACAATGTTAGCTGAGGATCCTTCCAAGAAATGCCAGCACGTAACAGGCCTTTTTCAGCTGTCACCTGCATCAGTGGCTAGCTGGAGGTCTTATGTTACAGGAAGACGGCCACTTGTTCTGGGGAAGCCATCTGCCAGCATCAGATGTCATGCCTGGGGTCTTGAGTGTACTTGTCTTCCCATGACGTCACATGGGGGAGGGGAGCGTATAAGACTGACTACCCCAGGTCACAGAGAGCACTTCCCTTCCAGGGTGGCCCAGCTTTAACAGGACACACAGACACTGCACCCACACCGTTACCTTGCACACCTTCAGGAACCAGTAAAGGCATTGTGAGCTGTCCTAGACCTCGCTAGCAAACGCACAAACCTTTACCCGGAACAAACCAGCAAACCCACCAAGCCTCGGACACATTGATAGAAGGATTCCTTAGTCCACGTCCTCTGTACCGCCCACGTAGTAAGAGAAAATAGAGCCATTGCTAGGTCTTTGGTGCTGGGACTTTTTTCCTTCAGCAGTGACACTACACAGTGGCCTCAGGAATCCTAGAAGCCCCATAATCCCCTGCTCTTTACAGACTTCAATAAAACCCACAGTTCTACAAAAACATGAGCCTGTCACATACTACCGTAATGTCGAGAAAACATGAGCCTGTCACATACTGCCGTAATGTCAAGAAAACATGAGCCTGTCACACACTGCTGTAATGTCAAGAAAAGCATCGCCCTGTATCTACGTGCAGGATTCTGCCCTTTAGCCAAAGAGAACAGGAGGAACAGCTACTGCCCAGGGCAGCGTGGCATAAGAAGGACGGAACTGAATGGGACCAGGTCCTTCCACCCCGCCCTACTTAGGTTTAAAGACACAGTCTCCTATGTAACTCAACCTGAAACTTGCCTATGTAAGCCCAAACTGGCCCTGGACTCATGATTCTGCTGCCCAAATGTGGAAGTGCTGGGATTACAGACAAGCATTGCTACATCGCAGTGACTGCAGTCCATGGACCCCACTGGACCGAGCCCTGACTGTCCCTATCATGTCACAGCATAGACACCTGCTTCTGAGATTGCCCCTGAAGAGCTGTGAACCTTCCTCAGCTGCTGTGGAAGCTACTGGTTGTCATTTGCTTCAGTGCAGAAGTCTGCTCCGAGACAGAGTCCTAGGTCACAAGACCTTGAGTTATCCACCATCTCCCCAGGAATCCAGGCAGTTGGGAGGCAGGATAAATAGCCCCTGGGGTCTACACGTAAGGTCTCCAGCACGTGGGAGTAACGCCATGGCCACTTGGAGGCCAGAGCAAGATGGAGGGTAGGGGGAGCATAGGCTCTGACCCAGACCTGGAGGTCAAGGTGAGCACTTCCACTTCCTGAAACCTTGAGAATCATATATTCTACAACTTTGTGAAGCTCGGAGATGATGAGACCCAGGAAAATGCCTGGCACTTAGTAGGTCCTGAAAAAGAGCCAGTGAGATTGATTGATTGATTGATTGATTGATTGATTGATTGATTGATGATACTAAGCCTGGAGTTAGAACTTCCCATCCCACCATCTGATGATGGAAGTCAAGGCAGAAACTGGGCAGATCGACTTGGGAAATAGTGATGGAGCACTGTGTATTGCCATCAGGGTTTGGAGGAACTCAAATTATTCCCTAATTTGAAGCTAACCAGGATGGAGGATCTGAGGGCCTCCCGGGGGGTTCTGGCAATGTAAGCAATGCCTGTAATTAGCCATCTGCAGTTTGGCTGCAGGGAGCCTTTCCTGGATTGTGTCTTCAGTAGCTGTGTGTTAAGTAGCTCATGCTTGTAGCCAGGGAGACTCGGCGTAGGTCACCTAGATTCCTGGTGGTGCTGTAGGCTCAATAGGCGCCAGGTGTGGATTAAGGATGCTCCAAAGACGAAACCTCTTCAGTTCCCAATGTACCCAGCACCAACACCTTCTTGAGGGTTCTGGAAGAACCTAGAGTACCTCAATATCTACACTAGCCACCGATGATGTGGCTGTCCACCAATGCATGCTCTGGTTTTAAGTTAAAAAAAATACTGTGTGCATGCATGGGCACATGTACCACGGTGCATGTGTGGAGGTCAGAAGATAACTCCGTGGTGGTGATTTTCTTCTTCCACCTTCACATCTGTTCCAGTGACTGAACTCTGTCACCAGATTCACCCAGCAAGTCGCTGAGACAGCATGCGTGCTCTATTTCTTTTTTTCTCTCTCTCTTTTCTTTTTTTTCCTTTTTTCTTTTCTTTTTTTTTTTTTTTTTGAGACAGTGACAGGGTCTTTCTACATAAGTCTACATAAAGCTAACTGTTCTGGAACTCACCATGTAGATTAGACTGGCTTTGAACTCACATATATCTCTGCCTCTGCCTCCCAAGTGCTGAGATTAATGGTGGGTACTACAATGCCTGATTCCATTCTTATATTGACCCTATGCTACAGGGTCATCCCTGCTTTATAGATGAGGGAAATGAGACTCAGACAGAAACCAGTCTGCTCGGGGCTACATAACTGGCACATTAGCTAAGATTTGAACATAGGCGTTTTTCTCCACATAAGGCTTTAGACCAGGGCTTTTCTGGTCTCATTGCTACTAAAGCAGATTGCCATGGAGTTGCTTTAAAACAAATTCTCATCTTACAGTTCTAGCGGTCCAAGTCTGATATGGATTTTACTGGATTAAAATCAATCTGTCCCCAGGTTGTATTCCTTCTGAGGGGGAGTTCAAAGAGATCACCTCGTTTTTCAGCTTCTAGAAGCTTCCAACATCCCTAGGCATCTTTCCACTTCCAGAACTTGCCATGGAACCAAACATTCTTTGCTTCGTTATTTTATTTGTTCCTTTCAGCATGTCTTCTCTCTCCTCCCTCCTTTTCCACTTCCAGGGACCCTTAGGACAAACTGGGTCCACTCAATCCGTACAAGAAAGTCTCTTTATTTTAAGGTCAGTTTAACAGCAACCTTGGTTCCTTCTGCCTATGACTTCAATTCTCTGCAAAGGCAATACTGTTGCAGGCCCCGGGGTGAGGAACTAGACATCCTGGGTTGGGGAAGAGAAGACAAGAGACCTAGATGTGTCCCTCTAGCCCTCCCTACCCCAATCAGGACAAGGTCTAAAGCTGTAAAACAAGGCCACATGGACCAGCTCGTCAATGTGTGTGTAGGATGGGGCCTCTGGGTGGAGGCAAGCTTGAGCTGTGCCCTGAAACGGCAGCAGAATCCTGGAGAATGAGAGGGGCCGAGGTTCTTCAGTTTCTTAGCACCCTGTGCTGTGTGACCCAACTTGTAAGTCACCCCTTCCCCAACTTCTGTTCCTCTTCCCCCAATACTCCTTACCCACTATCTCCGTATTCTTCTCCCCAGTCTTGAAGGCCACCCTGTTTCCCAGGTATACAAAAGCACTGCCATTGACCTTGAGGACACCTATATCAGCAACCCCTGGGTGCCTGACCTGGACTCTGACTCAGAATCTCTTAAGGGTCTGGAGAGATGCCCAGTAGTTGAGAGTACTTGCTGTGCAATCATAAGGAGCAGAGTTTGAATCCCGGAACCCAAGCAACAAGGCAAGCATCTTGCTTGGCATGACCGTGCATGCCTTTAATCCCAGAATTTGGGAGGCACATACAAAATGGATCTCTGTGAGTGTGAAGCCACTGGTCTAACAGTGAGTTTCAGGAAGCCTGAACTACATAGTGAGACCTTGTCTCAAATAACAAACAAAGAAATGAATGAACGAACCGAAACAACCCTGGGCCCTCAGCACTTAAAAACAATGACTGCTCTTCCAGATGACCCAGATTCAATTCCTACAACCATCTGCAGCTCTAGTTCCAGGGGATCTGACACCCTTTTCTAACTTCCAAGCGCACCAGGCATACCACTGGTGTACCCACATACAATTAGGCAAAACAACCATACACATAAAATAAAAATAAATATTTTTAAATGAAAAAAATAACAAAAACAGCAAAAGCTGGATATCCATAAACAGCTTTGCAAGAAAAATAATAGGGTCCATTTTCAAAACAAAAGTATCTTGAAGCCCAGAAACATATAAACAGAAAGCTCTGCTCCCTGCTAATGGTGGCAAGTCTCACTACCCCAACCCAAACTAGACATTTAGAGTAGAAAATTATCAACAGCCAGGCTTTCCTCCTGACCTACAGAGGCCACGTCCCTGAAAAGCCGAAAAATAAATAAACAAACAAACAAATCAAGCAAGCAAGCAGGCTTTGAAATGTGATAAACCCACTCGGGCCTTCACTGAGAAACAGGCAAGGATAAGTGACAGGTGACATGTCTGTACCCTCCCATTGCTCAGCCATTGAGGACAAGGAGGAAAGAAGCCCTGTTCAGGTTATTAAACCTCTTCTCCACCCTCGATTGGTGCAATGGTCACTTACTTCTTTGGGTTGGTGCCCAGCTTTGCAAGGCTGTAATATAATTGGCCTCTCTTTCAATACTCTGGTCAGTAGGCTTTATTATTATGAGTGGGGAGTATATGTTCCTTCCTCACAACCTGTAACTCCAGCTCCAGAGTTCTGATCTCCTATCCAGGCCTCTGAACACACCACACACACATACACACACACACACACACACATGCCTGCATACACACGCGCACACACACAATCTTTAAGGGATGGAATCTGGGAGGCCGTGTCTCAGCAGTTCCCCTGGGTGGTTATGCCATATACCTAAGTTTCCTAGTCGAGCTTCAATACCAGCTTCTCTATGCAGCCCTTCCTGAGCCCAGAGGCCAAACCAATTTCCCGTCCACTCCTACACCATCCACTCCACCCTTCTCTGAGACTGCTTTGCCCTTCACTGACTGAGCTGTGACTCTAGAGGTGAGCCTGTTCTCTCATTATGACTGCAAGAGCTGGGCCAGGGCCCCTCACACAGAAAAGGGTGTGGCAGGGAGTTCCAATGACAGGCAAGTGCAAGTTACGGGTACACGGGATGGGTGCTTGCATGCCTTGAGCTACAACCAGGTGCAAGGTGCTGGACCTTTCACAGGCTGTGACCCTGCGGGGAAGACACGATCATCCCAGCTGTGTCACCTAAGTGAGATGCAGGGTCACACAGCTGACAAGTGACGGTGCTGGATTCATGCTGAAGCCCAAGTTCAATATATTTCAGTGACTGCCAGTGTCATTCCTGGGACTGTACGGGGTGACTTCTGGGTGCCCACATCCTCCTTCGTTTCCTGTGTACTGCTGGGCACTGACACCACAACCCCTTGCATGCTAGGCCTCTAACCTCTACCTTTGAGCTCTACCCACAGCCTCCCACCTCCCTCTTGAAGAAGGAGGACCTGGGTCCATTTCGTTTTCCACCGAGGAAAATGTACACCAACTCCATCAAGAGTCGGCGTGAATGAGTGACTGTGGGCCTTTCTTCTGCAGCCTGCCTGAAGTCCGGTGTGGCCAAAACCAAAGTTAGAAGCTAACAAACGGGGGGGAGACAGACAGGATGTGGATGAGGGAATAGGAAGAGCGTGAATCTATTCTAAAGGTGTGGAGGGTTGGATCTAGGTGACTATGAATCACAGCAGAAGCCTGTCACCCAACCAGACTTTGAGCCAGGAGGGTCTGTGGTTTGAGGAGTTGAAACCTGTCTGAGCATCCAACTAGCTTCTGGCCAGAGGAACCCCAGGCCTTTAGGTTGCCATGGTAACCCAAGTCTGCTGCGCCCTCCCCCCTACACTTCCTGCCTACCCACCCTGAGAGCTCTAAGCCATCAATTAATGATCCAATAATGTCTGACAACAGTCATCCAAGCCCAGCTGCAGCCTCCTGAAATCAGCCAGACTTCTCCTGGGGACTGGGAGCCATAAAGATGTTCATTGCACTTGACCTAGGGCCACATGCTAAATTCTCTTTTCCCAAATCTAGGTTACTCTTTATCTTCTCCCGCTTGATTTTGAAAGCATGAGGTTGCCAGAGGTGGGGACTGATGCCTTAGAGACTTCCTGAGAAACGGATGCTAGAAACCGACACATAGGATGCTTACCCCCTCAGCCCTGACTCAAGACCAGAGACATTCCTATGGTGTCTTGGACATGCACTTTTGTGACACTCCTGGTCCTTACCTGGAAGAGATCCTTCATCTTTGCACAAGATGATCAACTCACAGCACCCAGAAGGAAATGAGGGAGGGAGGACAGGAGGGAGGGAGGCTGGAGATCTGACTCAGTAGGTAGAAAAATCAGCTAGCAATACACACCCTGGGTTCAGTCCTTAGTCCTGAATAAAACCAAGCACGGCTCCTACACCTGTAATCCCGGTGCTGGGAAGGCATAGACCAGAGGGTCAGAAGCCCAAGGTTACACAGATAGTTTGAGACCTGTTGTGGAGTATTATTTTGACTAGGCAAAGATGTGTTCCACTTGTTTATGCTGCAGAATATTACTTCAACTATGTTAACATGTGCTCCATTTGTTTCTGCTGCCTTTGTTAATGATGGAAAGATGGGTTATATTTGTTTGTGCTAAATTTGTTTAATGGTATAAAGATGTGTTGCATTTGTTTCACCTTGCCTAAGGCACTGGCTAGTTTAATAAAAAAAAAAAAACCTGACTGGCCAACAGCTAGGCAGGAGAGGGATAGGCAGGGTTGGTGGGGCAGAGAGAATAAATAAGAGAAGTCTAGGCTTGAGGGAAAAAAGAGAGAGAGAGAGAGAAAGAAAAGAACGAGGAGAAAGAAGGACACGCCCAGGGCCACCAGCCAGACACAGAGATGGCAGGAAAGAAAGGAAGAACTGAGGCAAACATAGATAAAGAGAAACATTAAAACAAGAGCTAAGATAAGGCCGAGTGTTCATAATTAATATCAAGTCTCCGTGTCATAATCTGGGAGATGGGTGGTAGCCCAAAAAGAAAAAACCTGGTACAGAGATCAGCCTGGGCTACATCAGACCCTGGAAAGACAGAGGGGAGTGGGCGTAGGGAAGAGGGGAAGGAGAAGGGAAGGAAAGAAGAGAGAAGAGAGACAACCATGTTGTGGTGGCTCTAAGGTGGCTCCAATTTAATAATCATCAGGCAAGAAGTAGGAGCCCCTCTGGATCCTGCTGGGCTCTGTGATAGCCTGGCCAATAGAACTAAGTGGAAGCAATACTGTTCCAGGTTCTGGGTCCAGTCCAAGGGAACAGACAGTTCCTACTCCCTATCTCTGGAGATAGTGGTTAATTGAAATTTAAGTACTAAACTGGAGAGAGCTCACCAACCAAGACAAGAGCTGACAGCCCCAGATGAACCCCCAGTTGACAGCTGGGTCCAGATTCCTGCTATACAAGTTTGTGACCCAATTGCAGATGGGCCATCCTGCTGACAGAGATCACCTTAAGCCCTTCCTAAATCGCAGTCTTTCAAGCAACATAAACAAATGTTCTGAGTGTGTATCTTTTTTGTTTTTATTGTTTCTTTAAAAATACATAACGAAATTCTTTGAGAATTTCATCCACTGTATTTTGGTCACATTCGCTTCCACTCTTTCCCCCTCCCCCTAACTCCTCCAGGATCCACCCCCACCTACCTAAGTCTCCCCCAACTTCCTAGCCTATCCGCTGCCCATATTCTCCTAGATGTGGGGCCACCCACTGGAGTGTAGTTGACCTACTAAGGCCTGACTGACCGACTCTACCTCCCATTTGCAGTTCCTAGCTGAGCTCGTGCTTTGGTCTGCTGCAGTGGCTAGCAGGAACATTAGTATCACTGTCTCCCAAATCTCCTTGAGGTCTACCATAGACTGGGCTCCACACATGGTTATTTAATTTTAATTTTTGTATGGACTCTGTCGCAAGGGTATTATCATCTCTATTTTCCCTGCAAAACACAAAGGTTCAGAAAGAGAAAGACCATCGACTGTGGTCAGCAGCTGAAACAGGAGTTTCAATGCCGAGGGCCCCAGAGATCCCAGTTTAATTGCCCTTCTGACTTAATTGTTCTTCTGACTCTAGTCCCTAGAAAGTGCAGCAGGAGAGAGGGGTGGGTATCAGCGTTGGTCTCTACACCTCGGAGGTCAGAGCTTGTGTGGTCCCATCACCACACTAGACAGAACTCCAGTGGCAGGTCCTTTCTCAGAGGGGCCCACTGAAACTTGAAATGAGGGCGTTTTGAACTGGAGATGTGCGTTGCATGCAGGCAGCCCTCTGGGGAGCAGGTAGGGGAGAAAGGGTGAAGAAGATTAAGAAAGAGGAGGAGGAGCCCAAAACTCTAGAGAACAGTAGAGGTGGCTCAGAACCAAGCGGCGAAGTTCTGGAACTGGGCAGACAACTCAAGGAGTCCATATATTGCCCGCTCGGCTCGGGAATTTCCCCTCTGCTCTTGGACACTCACCTCTGTATTGAGAGGTAGAGATGGAGGTGGGGGCGGGAGGAATGAAGCAAGTCATAGCTTTGTCGTTTCCAAGGATCGTCAGATGGGAAGGCAATCGACTGCCGCATGTCACCTCACTAACCTCTAGGGTTGATTCATCCACCCACAGGTATCCCCCCCCCTTCACAGCGAGACATGCCCACAGCCATTTGGGCACATTGACACCAAGACAGTGTCCTTTTAAACCAGTGCTGAGCCCCAGAAAGCTTGCTTCCCTTAGCGTTTGCTTCGCTTTTGTCCACCCATCCCTTCATCCAGACACAGGACCTGGGACACAGCTTTCTCTCTGGA
Organism: Ondatra zibethicus; assembly: GCA_004026605.1. NCBI lineage: Eukaryota > Metazoa > Chordata > Mammalia > Rodentia > Cricetidae > Ondatra > Ondatra zibethicus. The sequence continues at coordinate 43,809 of PVIU01011619.1, forward strand.
TTATATTTGATTCCCAGAGGGGACTTAGGGGTTCAAACCAGCAAGTGCTGGTACTGCTCCTGCTGACTGGCTGTGGGCCAGCTTCCCCCTCCCTTGAGTGGAAGGTGAGGACATGGTAACTGTTTGGGGTCTCAGTATAAGATGTAACCAGAGTCTGCCGGAAGAAGGGACACAGATTCGGGGAAAGGACCCCAGTGCAATTTTTGGATCACCAGAGCTGGGGAAATAAAGGGTTAAGGGTCTCACACTCTCTTTGCGGGTGAAAAAATTACCAGGTGGCCACGGAGCCAGCCGCGGGGGCGGCTGCTAAACCGAGCGGCGACCGCATAAGGAGACACCCGACCTAGGAGAGGACCGGGAGGCGCCAGCGCTCCGGAGCAGACACCATCCGGTCAGTCAGTTCTGCGGGTCCACCGCACGACGATGCTGTTTGGGGGTGTGCCCGCCTCTGCCGTGCACTCGCGTCTGCGCGCGGTCGCACCCGCATCTGTCGCCGGGCAGCGGTTGCACGCCCGACCCCGCGGTGTGCGCTCCGGGGCAGGACCCACAACCCAGCCGCAGACCCCCGCCTCCCTCCCTCCCCGCGTTTCTCCCGGCCCTGGCGCGCAAGCAACCCGGGACAGTGGCAAAAAGGAGCTTGGCTCGCGGGGGGCACGTACCTGCGCGGCGACAGTCCGGGACGCGGGCCTGCTGTCTTCCGGCGCGGTACACGCGCCGCCCGGAGAAGTCGGGGACTCCTGCAGGCACACAGGTCTCTTACTCCTAGCCAGCCTAGGCCACGTTGTGCGAGATTTCTCTGGCTCCCAACCCCCTTCAGGCATAGCCAGACCTGCCGGCCCACGCCCTGCAGTTCACACTGACCGCAGGCCACAGGCGAGGCGCCTGCTAGAAGGGCCAAGGTGGCCAGAGCGAGCGCCGGTCCCGGAGGTGCAGCATCCCCCACCCTCCTCCCGCCAGCATCCTGACCTAGAGACTCACTCTGCCGAGGAAACCTAGCTAGTGAAGGGCTAGGGGACTTCAGCTACAGGCACAGCCAGGCGCGCTTGAAATCCAACATGGGACGCCGGGAGAAAGGTGAAGAGTGCAGTAGCCTTTCTGTGTTCACCTTCTGTCTCCAACATCAGTGGCACATTAGTGGCCACTCAGTAAATGTGGTGGATGTCACATATCTGAGCCTTTCTCTATGTGCCCTAAATCTGGCCTCCTGGATCCCAGAACTGGTGCTCCCAGAGCCAGCAGGGGTGGCCAGGGACTTCATGAATGACCTTCTCTAGTTTTATGGAGACATCAAGGAAAACTTAATGTCCTTGGCCCTACATGCGCCCAAATAATACTAATAACAATAGCCACAGCTTGCATTGCTATAAGCAGCTAAACATGTTGATTCGATTAACTCTAAACAAAAGCCACTATTTTTCTCATTTATATGAGGAGGTACTGAAGCACTGAGAGGTCAAATAGCTTGCCCAAGGCCACACAGCTATTTAATGAAGACTTTGATTAAATCCGCATCCCACCCTATGCCATCTTCTGTTTCCTAGCTTTCTCACAAGTGCACACCTGGGCTCCTGGGCACCTTCCCTTGAAAGCCTCCCTGCCTCTCATTTTCTGAACTTTCCCACTGCACTATTCCCTTCCGACAACCTTTGCACGGCCTGATGGGATTGTTGGCACACAGCTGCCTGTCTGCATGGCCTTTGCTCTGGATTCACTCTCCCATCTATGGAGTGAATGTCTGCAAGTGAATGGTGGGGAGTCTACAGAGTTCTTGTCTGAGACGGACAGACGGTTAGGGTAGAGTGCAGTGTAAACCAAGGAGCAGACTGGCGAGGGGACAGACAGGAGCTATCTCAGCGGCTACCAAGCCCTCTGGGTAGCCCAGAGTCATAGGATGTAAGCTCCAGCTCATTGATTCTCAACCTTCCTAATGCTTTGACCCTTTAATATAGTTCTTCATGTTATGGTGACACCCCTTCCCCCATCATAAAATTATTTCGTTGCTACTTCATAACTGTTATCTTGCTGTTATGAACTGTAAACATCTGTTTTCTGATGGTCTTAGGTGACCCCTGTGAAAGGGTCACTGGACCCCTGCAGAAGGCTCTCAACCCAAAGGTTGAGAACCACTGCTTTAGTTGGAGGGAGGTGTTTGTGGAGCTCAGGGAAGAAGGCGGAAGGTACAAGAGCAGCTAGAGTGGGAGGGGATGATGGGTCTCTGTTGGTGTCAGAGGTTGGGTCAGCCTGCTGACTGGTCCCCATTGTGAAATCCCACATTTTGTTTTTACAAATGGAATTTTCCAGATTAACTGTCTGTGCCTGATAATGCACATCTGAACTTTGAGTTAATTTTTATTTATGTGTGTGAGTGTAGTGTGTGGTATAAATCTGTGTGTGTTGGTGTGTGTGCTTGTGTGTGTTTATGTATGTGGAGGTTGGAGGCTGACATCGGTGTCTTTGTCTATTACCTTCTCCACCTTGTTTTTTTGAAACAAGGGCCTTCCCTGACTCCAAAGATCACTAACTTCTAGACTGGCTGGCCAGAGAGCCCTGGGGATTATCTGCCTGTCTATCGTGTATCCCCCACCCCCATCAGTGCTAGGTTACAGATACATGTGGCCATACCTAGCTTTTCGCATGAGTGCTAGGATCCAAATTCAGGTCCTCATGCTGGCACAGCGGGCACTTTACTGACCGCCTCCCCAACCCCTGCTTTGCTTTTTGTTTGTTTTGTTTTAAATTGCCACTCTGAATGAAGTTAAGAGTTTGGGTTTGAAAGCCAGAGCATCTGAGTTTAAATTCCAGCCCTTCTTTCTTAGTGGCAGGGTGACCTCTGATCAGTCTCTTAGTCACCTTGTGACCATTTCCATGTCTATAAAATGGGGACACTACCTAAGAGTGGGACTGACGTGTTGCACGAGTTAAACCAAGTGATGTCTTCTCCACTCAAGGCTCAGCACACGGTCAGGGATGTCCAACAGATGTCGGCTGCTGTGATGTTTTGGATGCTTACTGCATCCTTAGAGCTCAACCCTGAGTTTTCTTTGTAATTAGGTTTATTCTCTCCCTCTCACAGATCAAAACACTGAGGTGTTGTGAACTGCCTAAGTCCACCCCATTTCCAGCTGACCCAGCCGGGACTCTAACGGAGTTCAGACCCTAAAACTGCTTCCCTCAGTAACTATGCTCCCCCCCCAAACTCCCTCTAGGAAAGAGAGCTGTTCTAAAGCCCACTGTCGCTGCACTTTGGACTCTTGGAGTCCAGTCAGGCTGTGGTGACAGTTTACTGCAGAGTGAACCCCATATTGCTCTCCTGCCCCACAGTTCCTGTGGTACTATGGATGACCTATGTCAGAACCTCTGGTTGGAGGCCCCTAGTTCAGGCTAGCTCTACTGAGTGCTCCTGTCTCCCATTTCTATCCCATAATCTCTGTTTGCAGATGTCCAACCAATATCTTGTACCTCTTGCTGCCTGAATACTCTGCAGTGCTGGGAATTGAACCCAGAGCCTCATACAACTAAGCAAGCACTCTACTCCTCAGCCACACCCTAGCTCCTAAATGTCCTTGAATTAAGCTTCCTATTTATTTGTACCTCACCTTGTCAGACAGGAGGATGTCTCTCACCCCCCGTTTCTCAGAGCAGCAGAACTGGTGGGACAGGTACAGACAGGGCAATTCTGGCTTTCCCTTTCATAAGAAAATTCTAGATTTGAAAAGGTGTGTAGTAATGAGGGGCTCGGGCTGCGTTCCCGGCACCTGGTTCCCAGCACAGGGCCCCTTGTTCTGTCCTGCCCGGCTCTCGGTGCGTACCCGAAATAATTACACAGAAACTGTATTCATTGAAATACTGCCTGGCCCATTAGCTCTAGCCTCTTATTGGCTAACTCTCACATATTTGTTTAACCCATTTCTAATAATCTGTGTGTTGCCACTAGTCGTGGCTTACCGGGAAAGATTCAGCGTGTGTGACCTGGGAGCTTCATGGCTGGCAGCTCTCTCTGACTCTGTCCCCTTCCCAGTATCCTGTTCTCTTTCCCTGTCTATCTAAGTCCTGCCCTATCAAAAGGCCAAGGCAGTTTCTTTATTAACCAATAAAAGCAACCCAAATACAGAAGGACCCTCCTACACCAAAGGTGAGCTAGGCACAGTGGCACATGGGCATGCCTTTAATCCCAGCACTCGGAGGCAGAGGCAGGCAGATCTTTTGTGAGTTCGGGGCCAGCCTGGTCTACAAAGGGAGTTCCAGGACAGCCAGCACTGTTACACAGAGAAACCCTGTATTGAGCGCCCCATCCATGGCCCTGACTACTCTGCTGTCTTTTGGCCAGGTTTTTCTGGGGCTCTTGGGGTCAAGATGACTGAGTCTTTGGCAGGGGCAGTGGAATTTGTTGTACCGCAGATGAAACCTGACAACAACCTTATAAACAACACACAGCTCGCTAAGTTAAAAGGAAGTACGAGTCATCTTCCAGGAGCTTCCTAGGGCTGGAATGGGAAATGCTCCAGGAATGCTGATTTGGAATACTCTGCTAACCACTATCTTTCATGCTCACTGAACTCTCTCCCCACATGGGCAGGGTTCCAGAGACCAGGCCGGAAGTTCTCTGTCCCTAGCAGGTAAGGTTTGCTCCAGGCCTTCTTTTCCAATCTCCTGTGGTTTTGGGTTTTCTTGTCTGTATGTTTTGTCTTGGCATTGTACCTGAAGACAGTCTTCATGCTGAGTGTGATGGTAATGGGTTCATTGTAGTTTTCGGTATCAAACTCGGGGTGATGCTCTGCATAGGTCCAGAAAATGACAGACATCAGCCTGTGTGCACAACACTTTCGCCCAGGCAGGAGTTTTCTGTGCTCTCCTCTGTCTATCCACACCCACTCTTCACCCATTTCTTGGAGGACTGAGTCCTGGCTCCCTGCCTTGCTTCCTGTGTTTAGCCAATAGGAGGAGACCGGGGACTCAAGGGACCTTTGCCAGCGCGGCTTTAAGACGGCTGCCTCCTCTTGTTGAAGGTGTCAGTCCCAATAAACTGCCCCTTCTCTACTTTCTTCCCATTGGCCTTGGGGGAGCCCCTGGTTCCACATGACCACGCCTTAGGTCAGTCTTCTGGACCCTGCCCCTCAGGTCTCTACTTCCCACTGGGACTGGGACTCACACAGAAGCGGTGGATACGCACACAGAGGACAGAATGGGGAGTTAAGAATGAGCAAAGATGAACTACTTGTAAAAATTACCGTCTTCCCTAGCTTGTTCTTCCAACACGCATAGCTGGCCAGCCTCAGAGCAAATCCCTCTTCATTCTCCAACCGGAAGAACAGGCAGTTATTCCCTCCCCAGCCTCCAGCGCCAGCTCATTTCTGTGCCTGCTCAGCCCCAAGGCTCCCATCACTGACTGCCCTGCCCCGTGCTCCCTATCACCGCGGAACATGTCCTAGGCAGAGCTGATCAGGCAAGTGGATGCAGATAGACAACTTTCCTCCTCAGAAATACCCGCCCGTGCTGAGTCAGGCACCTTCTAGAATAGTCTGGGCAGCAGGAAGCTGGTCGCTCTGTGGATGAGCATTTCTGGCATCAACCACACACCAGCAGGCTGGGGCCTGAGCTGATTCATCAGATGGCCTGGGCAAGCAGAGGACCACATGGCTGGTTTTGCTCCTCCCTAGATAATCTGAAGGTTTTCGGGAGACTGTGACTAATGGGGACATCTGAAGATAGGAGATGCTGAGACTGGTGCGTGCGTACGTGTGAGCGTGCAAGTGTGTGTGTGGGGGGGGGTCAGCTCAAGTCCAGGTGGAGTATGAACATATGCATTGAAGGCAGCGTGTCTCAGCCTGTGGTTCATGACCCCTTTGGGGGGGTGTCACATAGCAGAATCCAGCATATCAGATATTTACATTATGATTCACAACAGTAGCAGAATTACAGTTATGAAGTAGCAATGAAAAATAATTTTGTGCATAGGAGTCACCACATGAGGAACTGTATTAAAGGGTCAGAGCAGCTGGGCGGTGGTGGCGCACGCCTTTAATCCCAGCATTCGGGAGGCAGAGGCAGGCGGATCTCTCTGAGTTCGAGGCCAGCCTGGTCTACAGCGCTAGTTCCAGGACAGGCTCCAAAGCCACAGACAAACCTTGTCTCAAAAATTTTAAATAAATAAATAAATAAAGGGTCAGAGCATCAGGAAGGTTGAGAGTCATCTAGAGGGATGGCCTTGGGATTCTAGGAGAAGCTTTCAGGCTGGGTTTGCTCAAGTTGAGTTTCTTGAGAAGAAGAAAGTGCAGGGAACTTACGCAGGTCTGATGCTGTGAAAATAGGAAGCTTCCCTGGGTCTCAGTTTCCTTTTTAAAATGGGCTTTGTATAAAGCCGGGCTGTGGTGGCACATGCCTTTAATCCCAGCACTCGGGAGGCAGAGGCGGGTGGATCTCTGTGAGTTCGAGCCCAGCCTGGTCTACAAGAGCTAATTCCAGGACAGGCTCCAGAGCCACAGAGAAACCCTGTCTCGAAAAACCAAAAATAAATAAATAAATAATGGACTTAATATAAAGATCAGCACCTACCAGTTGAATACAAGGGAACCCTCACTTCTGATTGACCTTAGAAACCAGTAGACTAGCTGAGTGTGCTGGTGTAGGCCTGTGATGCCAGCTACCCTAGAGGATAAGGCAGGAGGGGTACCAGTTTGAGGCCCTTCTAGCAATTTCAAAGCCAGTCTAAGTAACTTAGTGAGGCTCTATCTCAACCAAAGCAAGAGTTGGGGATGATGATGTAGCTCAGTGACACTTGACTAGTATGACCAGTGCGCATGACCTTCTGGGTTCTGTTCCCAGTCCAGGAAGAAAGGAAAGAAGGGACTGGATTTACAAGAAGCGTGGAGAGAGCAAGTGAGGTGGGGAAGGCACACAAGGGGCTTTCCTCGCGGCTGCAGTTTTGAGAGCCAGGATGGGTTGCTCAGCTGGCATAAGCAGCATCTGCCTTGGTTCTTACGTGGCATGCATCACACTTTGACTTCTCCATTGGTACTCGGACCGTAAACAGCCCTCTGAGTCTCCATTTCCTCTTCTTTTTCTTTCTTCCTTTCTTTCTTTTCTTTCTTTCTTCTTTTCTCTCTCTCTCTCTCTCTCTCTCTCTCTCTCTCTCTCTCTCTCTCTGTTTCTTTTTTTTCGAGACAGGGTTTCTCTGTGGCTTTGGATCCTGTCCTGGAACTAGCTCTTGTAGACCAGGCTGGCCTCGAACTCACAGAGATCTGCCTGCCTCTGCCTCCCGAGAGCTGGGATTAAAGGCGTGCGCCACCACCACCCGGCTTCCATTTTCTTATTTGTAAAATGGCATCACTAACAATACCTCACAGGGTTGCGGCAAATAAGTTAAGGGGTCTAAAACTCTTAGAACTATGCCTGGCTCTAGCAAGCGCTCCATGAACATTAGGCAATCCTCCTCAGCCCAGCACCCATGGAGAGCGCTGTGCTCTGCTCTGCCTCCAGAGTGCCAGGCTGGGCTGGAGGGATGGCTCAGAGGTTAAAAGCACTGACTGCTCTTCCAGAGGTCCTGAGTTCAATTCCCAGCAACCACGTGGTGGCTCACAGCCATCTGTAATGAGATCTGGTGCCCTCTTCTGGTGTGTGGTCATACATGGAAGGAATGTTGTCTACATAATAAATAAATAAATAAATCTTAAAAAAAAAAAAAAGAGTGCCAGGCTTCTTTGTGGCAAGGAGTTGGGTAGATGGAGACTGATTTGTTTGCTCGCTTCCTCTTGGGTCGTATCATTTTGGAGTGTGTGAAGGAAGGAGGATGACAAAGAGCCCTTAGAGAGAGCCACTGGGACTTGGCACAGTGATACACATGTGTAATCACAACACTCAAAGTTTGAGGCAAGAGAATCCAGCTGAAAGTCAGGTTGCATAGTGAAGCCCTGTCTCAATAAACAAACAAACAAACCAACTCAGTGGTAGAGTACTGATCCACAAGGCCCTGACTCCAAAGTACCCCAAGAAAATCAACCAATCAATAATCAATCAACCAAACAATAAAACATCTCCTGGAAGCTTCCCTTAAGTCTTCAGGGACCACAGTTTAGGTGCCTGTTATGGGGTGTGGGAAAGAGAAGATGGGGGAGGACTAACAACAAACATAACCTAGACCAGGGCCTGATCAGGGAAATTCCAGTGAGAACTCTCTCCCCAATCTCTGCCCCCCCACCCCGTCAGCTTTAGTCCTTGCTTGGTCTGAGCCCAGAGTGTGGGAGCAGCAATGGTACCAGAGAAGTGGTGTCACCTCAAGGTCAGGAAGGGGGTGCTGTAGAGTCCAGCTCTGCTACCTGCAGAGTTCTAAGAGCCCAAGTGCAGCATACATACAATGAATGTACGATGTACCACGCATGATGTGCCACCTGCCCAGGGTGCCGTATTGTAACCATCCAATGTCAGCCACTGCTAACACAACCCTACCACAGGGGTTCCCAGGACATTCCCCCACAGATGTCAATGTCCTAGTCCCTGGAGCCTGTGAATATGTCATCTCACATGGCAAAGAGGACACGGTCAATGTAATTAAATTTGAGATCTTGAGATAGGGTGGTTATCTGGATTAACTTAGGGGGAGCACACGGAACAGCAAAAGCAAGAGAGGGATGCGGGAGACCCACCAGCCATTGTCCATTTTGAAGGAGGGAAGGGGAATAAGGGGGAAAAAAGCAGGCAGCTTCTAGATGAAACAAAGCTACCAAATGGAGGTCCTCCTGGAAGAGCCTTCACAAAAGACCCCACCCAGGAACCTTGAACCTGACCTTCAAAATTCTGAGATTATAAATCTGTGCTGTTCTGAGACTCCACATTTGTGGTCATTTGTCATGACAGGAAATGAGTATAGCCACTGAGTCCCTGCAAGGCAGTCTCCTTGATGGATAGGCCAACTGAAGGAACCGCCACAGCATCATTGAGCACTTGTGACATTCACACCCCCCCATCATCTCCTCTGTATAGTTCCGCAACCCAGGTCGTGGAACCAATTGTCTGTGCGTGGGCACAACCCAGGGACGGAAACTTCCAGAATAGGAGAGCTTGGTTTCTAGAGAAACCGGGCTCTCATTAGGTTTTTCTACAGGTCTTCTGAAGGATGGACGTGTGTGGGTTTGGATGAGGAGGCAGATAGAAAGACAGAAGGACATCATTGGAATGAGACCAAGAGACCAGTTTTTCATTCACCTGTGTGTTCCATACTTCAGGGCAGGGCACCTGGATAGTGATGGGAACATTTCATGATATATGCAGTAGGAAACAACACACCACAAGGATAGCGGGGTTACAGCGGGAGGTAGGGTCGCTTAGTGGGTGATGTCAGGTGGCCTCCTGGAAGAGGTGTCCCTCCAGCCACTGCAACAGGATGAAGTGTTTTCACTCAGCCCTGGGACGTCCAGGTGCCGACCGGAAGCATCTAGCGATTGTTACTGTTATCCTCTATCCAGTCTTTTAATTTGCCTAATTACACGGAGGAAGTCTCTGCTGGGCGCAAGCGTGCCTTGCATGCCCTTAGAGTTCTCTGTTGTATGGAAGGGCCAGCAGAGGTTGGTCTGCAGGCAGTGAGGAGGACTCGGCTTAAGAGCTCTGCTCAGCTTTCTTTTGTTTTCAGTTTTTGTCTAACTACTTTCCTTTTGTGTTAGGATACCGATTTTCCTTTTCTGGGTATGGAATACAGGACCTCTCTTGATTCCTCCCTGCAGGTTAGTTGACTGGGATAAGCTCCCTTCACCTTGGGACAGAGCTAAGCTCAGCAGTGGACTGGCCCATGCGAATGAATGAATGGGAGAAGGAAGGGAAGGATAAACTGAAACTCAGTAAATAATCCCGTGCCTCAGGGCTGGAGAGATGGCTCAGTGGTTAAGAGCACTGCCTGCTCTTCCAAAGGTCCTGAGTTCAATTTCCAGCAACCACATGGTGGCTCACAACCATCTGTAATGAGGTCTGGTGCCCTCTTCTGGCCTGCAGACATACACACAGACAGAATATTGTATACATAATAAATAAATAAATGTTTAAAAAAAATAATCCCGTGCCTCTCCCTTTTCCTTCCTCTCCCTGGGTCAGGGCCCACCCTGCATTCCTCTCCATCTGCAATGCCATTGGTGGTCCCTGGTCTCCTGCCCTACACATTACAAGTAGGAGGGTCAGGACACGTCCCAGTAACTGGGCAGGGTTGGACTAGGCTCCCTCAGGAAGTCTAGGCAGGTGACCTCTTGGATCTGCTGATCCTTACACAGCACGGCAGGTCTCATCAAAGTGGATGACTGCTATCTCCCGGCCCTTCTCCTCTCCATCCCCACCCCTAGGCTTTTATCCCTGGGCCTCCAGAGAGGCCCGGAGCGGTCTGCCCGGAGCGGTCTTCCCGGTCTTAGAGTTCCTCGCAGGTGTTATCTCCTGGCTGTACTCACCGGAAGCCAGGGAGTCACTCACCTCCCTCTCATGGGCGCCGATGAAGTGGCACCGCAAGGCGCGGGCGTGGCACGGGTCCGATGGAAGCTTGGCACCCATCCGCACCTACCCGACCCCAGTGAGAACAGGCCCCAAGCTGACACAGAGGTGCTGGCCAGCTCTCCCTACCAACTGCCCAGCAGTGAGATGAAGAACTGGTAGCTGCTACACAAGGCCAGGCAGACTGACTGATAAGGCTTGCTGGGATGGGTCACCAGGTTGAGCTCAGCCATCTTCCTCTCCCTCCTTCCCCAGGCACCAGGTGACAGTGGAGATCCTTGTCCCCCAGCTCTGGCTGACTTCAGGCTGATGCCAGGCAGAGCCTCACTGCCAAGCTGGCTTTCTGCCGTGCTGCATTGAGGAGGGAAGGGGTGTGGGTGGGCATGGACCCTGGGTCACACCCGGAGGCTGAGTCTCAGGGCAGCCACTGTGTCACCTGTATCCCCTTTGTTGCTCCCCTGCTTCCAGGCCAGTCTTAGGGCTGGAAGGACAAGGAAACCAGTAAAGGAAGAGGTGCTGCGGACACACCTGGCCATCTCAACTTCAGGTTAGGACCAGACTCACTTCCCTTCTGTTCTTTTGTTTTTGGCCATTTCTTCTTGACCTGATGAAGAGTTGGCCCATCTGACTCCTGACAGCAGAACAGTGAATTGTGCAAACCAGCTGCTAAAGGCGGCCTTTACCAGGAGAGGAGGGAGGGGAAACTGAGGTCGGGATGTAAAATAAATGAATAAATTTAATTGATAAAAAAGGTGACCATTACTGAAGATGAACTTATGTCAAGCTATGATTAAACAATGTAATAAAAACAAGGATCGTAAAAACTCAAAATTCACCCTCTTCTGCATCACTTTACTAGTTCTGCGCCTTCAAGGTTTGCACGTATTTTATCTGTACAGTGGGTTTTACAGTGTGGGGGAGGGGCTACTGCACATCTTTCTTCCTCACCCATATTCTATCACCCCATGCAGCCAAGCCAAGAATTTACACCACAGGAATGGGCATGCTGTAGTCATGGCTGGATTTGTGGCTGGTTGGGGGTTTTGTTGAGACAAGGTTTCACTAAGCAGCTCAAGGTTCTCTCTCGTCTCAGCTTCTTGAATGCTGGGATTAACCGGCATGGTCTGTGCCACCACGCCAGTTCAACGTTTCTCCAGTCTGACTTGAGAAAACGATGGAGATAGTATGCTAGCACTATAAAAGCATGTCTTGGGTGAACACTGTGGTCCTGCCTTTAAGGAAAGCTAGCCATACTGGAGACTGTTACCTCCTGAATAGCACACACATGGAGGAACGCTCAATGCAGCAACCAGAAAGCACTACCTGACTTAGCAGGTCACTCCCAAGTCAATGAAATCGGTCTTTGACTTGCTGACCAAGTGCCAACCCACATTCACCTTGGACTACAAGCACCTGCCAGCCAGGCTGATGTCAATACATAAGCATGGCAGCCATGAGCGAGAACATTCTTTGACAATCAGTTGGCTGCATGGACTTTGATAAACTTATTATTTGTAAATATTTCATATCCTTTACATCAGTGAATTTAGATGTGTGCATTCATCTCTCCCAGACACAGGTATTTGCCAGAATGATCCCCAATGTCTGCTCTATCCCAAATGTTCTCTAGAGCCCCTTGTCCCAAATCTCTCGAAGACCTCACCTCATGCTGTGAACATGAAGACTCTTCTGTCACTTGGGTACTTTCCAGACACCTAAAGTTAGTGTAGAAGGTGGGATATGGGACCTAGGAGGGGTTAGTATTAGAATACACTTCTTAACCACTGGACCCAGGGTGTTGCTAAAGGACCATCATCACTTGGGATTGGATGCGGACTCAAGGCTTGAGTTGAAACCGTCTGAGGGAAGGGACAAGGGGGAAGACAATTCAAACACCTGGGCATGAATCATCATGTTTAGTGAAAAGGGGAAACGGACAGCCAGTTTTGGTGCTTGGGGCAGATGTGAGTTACGTTCTAGACAGCTTAGCAACATCTCAGTCATGTAAAGGAGATGGGGGCTAAGGATGGCAGCTCTGCGCCTCCTGGGAATGGCCTGTAATTAGAATTGTGGATGTGGAGGAGCTTGTCAGGGCGTGAGGGGTGATGAGAAGCCTAGGTGTGCCTCAGGTGTACAGGACTCAGTCTGCTGAGTGCAGGGTGTGGCTACTACAGAGCCCCAGAGAGGGGAGTGTCAAAGGGAAGGTCACCTGGGGTGAATGCACCAGTGACCAGACTGCCCGGGGGATTTAGCGCCATTGGTGACCTTAAGAGCAGTCTTTACATTAGGCAGAGCTGGAGTGGGCTAAAGAGACAAAGGGAGGCAGAGAAACCAGAACTAGGGCCCTAGGGCTGGATGCCTGGGATGAAAGAGCTAACCAAGGGCAGGACAAAAGCCTGGCATGGTCTCTAAATATAGCTGAGAGGGTCAGGACCAAACACAACAGACGGTGCCAACTCAAGAGCTTGGGGAGGTGAGGCCGAGAAGCTGAAGTGCAGGAAGGCGGACTTCATAGCTGAAGCTTCTAAGAAGCTTTGTTTGCGAGCACAGGGGAGGTGTATGGAGGGAAGGGAAGTGGTTGAGGGAACCCAGGGCAGCCCACAGGCTCTGTGTGGGTGTGTGAGTGTGGGAAGGCTGTCCCAGAAGGGACACGGTCGTGAGATAAAGGCTGCCAACAACAAGGCATGACTGGCCAGGTGTCAAATCCTACAAAGGTCACACAGGGCCAAGTCTGCCAAGCGAGTACTCCATGGAGAGCAGCCCCCACCATGCTGCCAGCTCCAACGGCCTGCAGAGCCTCGGGAAGGAAGGCAGGGCCAGGAGGCAAGAGCAGCTTACACAGGAAGTCTGGTGAGGGAGGAAAGGAAATACCAGGTGGACCAGGAAACAGGACAAGATTCGGTCACCTGGGGAGATTAATATACTTTTTCTTGTCCCATTCATCCACCTGATTTGAACCTGAGGCCCTGACATCCAAATCCAAGATTAGCATTGGGAGCTGTGTAAGGGGATCCTGTCCCGACTGCAGAGTCCTGTGTCCCACTGGAGCTCACCCAAGGCTGACTACATGTGACATGGACCAAGGGGCTGCTGTCGCGTCCAGGACAGCTCTGTTCTCTACATTCGTTTCGCTGGCTATGCAGCTCTGCATATCCAATGACTCAGCCAACTACGGACTCCCACAGCCGAGGAGGAGCCTGGTTTGTGGTAACCATGGTGTTCACTGAAAAAAGCCAAGACTCACTCAGGTTCCATTTCGTTTTATTATGACCCTGCCCTTGTCTTCCAAAATGAAAGGCTATTTAACACACACCCAAACACCCTTACCATGGATCTTGCTAACATACAGAGATCTCCCGTTTCCTCCTTAGCACATTACTACAAAACAGAAAATAAATCATTCAGTCCATTCCAGGAAAAAGCACCATTACAATACGAAACGCAACATGTTAGGAATTGGACCAAATACAAAAACAGCAGGTCAGACCCTGAAAGAACGACTTCCAACATAATAGGAACATAAATAGGCCCCCGAAAGTATATCTATATGTATATATATATATATATTCATGTGTGCACATATATATTAAAGAAATTTGGTTTCTACCCCCAAAGTTATTCAGAAATAACAACATTCCATCTGAGCTAAGGAAGGCTGGGTGCAACAACCATATCACAAAGGAGCGTGGCTTGGCCTTCCCTCTGTGTACTAACCATGCCTGCCAGACAGTCCATCACTGGGACACTTCACACCCGAGGCCTAGCAGATCCAGTGTTTGTAGGAAAATGAGCCTGGGAAGTTCCAAAAGGCTGGTCCCTGGACAGCCTCAAAATCTAGTAAGCAGAGCCCAGAGCCTGGAGCCTAGGAATGGGATGGCCACCATCCTGGGTTTAACAGCCAGCCCTGCTCTGGGCTTTCCCCAACACCCTGTAGATCTTTGCAGTTTGCCTAGTCCAGGCCTTTCCCTAGGATCAATGGCTTTTAGATGGGAGACCCAGAGTTGGGACTTAGCTCAGTGAGCCTGGCGCACCACGTATGTATTCACATGTGCACACACATGCTTTAACAGAGGTCGACAGGTTGCAAGTGAGCATTCCTACTCAAGTAGTGTCTATTCCTGTGTAAACTGGTTTTGTCACTGAATTCTAAGCAGTCCCCCTGCTAAATAGATTTGTCCATTAGACACCAGCTACTGGAAGCTGTAGATATAGAAGATAAGTTACAGACCCTGGAGAACAATCCTCTTAGGGCTTGGCACAGTGTTTCCATCAACCAATAGGATGACTCTGTGGGAACCCCATTCCCCTTTCCAGAAATACCCTTTCCCGGCACCCTGGGCAAGCAGGAGAAAGGGCCACTGTAATCAGAAGGCGCACAAACAATTTGGGGCTTGCAAGCTGCAGACCCAATGGCGAGTCACACACAGCCATACTCATACCACACTGTTTGTGGGTCCCCACCTGGCTCTGGGGATGCTGGTGTGCTCTTTGAGCTGAAGTCATCAGGGCCCCGGCTGACATGAGGGGCCAACTCAGGAGATCTACCAGGGCTTTTGGTCAAGAGCCCCTCGCTGTAGCAATGCCCAGCACCCGCATCTCCTTCAGAGGTGCTGAGCCCTGATCGCACAGGAGCGACGGTGGCTATCTCCCCCGAGTGTGGTGACACTTTAGGTTTTGTCCTGGCAGCAGGAGCCACAATGGGAGAAAAGTGCTGGACCGGAGGGTTGCTGCCGCTACTGCATGCGGTAGCAAGGGCTGGGGCAGTGGCAGACTGCTGCAGCGGGACCAGCCTCTCCTCCTTTGGGGGAGCCAGAGAGAAGCGCCTTGTGTCCAAAGGCCGGCCACGAGTACCTGGGCCTGGAGAGGAGCTATCAGCTTTTCCTGCCAGTGGAGTCCGCTCCCGGGCCAGACTGTGGGAGCCTTGCAAGCTGTGGCTGCCTGTGTCTCTGGTTCCTGCAGCCTCAGGACACCCAGGCTTCTGAGGAGACTCTGGCCTGCAGGCTTCTGGCCCACTGGCCCGGAGGAGGTCGGCCGAAGCCAGGCTGAAGGTTCTGCTCAGAGATGCACTTCGGCCAGCAGGCATGTGGCAAGTTGGAGGCATCGTGGCTTGCCTGGGTCTACCCAGAGACAGGCTCTGGGGAGGCTGGACCTGTCTCGAAGGGACCCCAGCCAAGGCTTCCGCCTCAGACTGTCTCAAGTTGGGCTTTACATAATGCCCTGGCTTCAGCCGCTGCCCCTCAGAGGTGTTGACTGGCATCTTGATGGTGGGAGCCACAAAGTTGGTGGGCATCTTGGCTCCGTCTTTCCTAGTTGGTCTTAGCTGACCTCCCGTGGCTGGAGGATCATGGGCCTTTCGGAAGCTGTCACTAAGAAGGTCATCACGGCAGCTGGGAGTGTCCTGGGGGGGGTAGAGAAGAGAGGTGGAAATTAGGCCTGAGGGTCCTTGGGAGTCCAGACTGACATTTCTTTTTCTTATGGGCTTCTAGGCATGCCCAGGAAGCAGTCTCGGATGTGGGGCCAGGAGCGCAGGGGTCACTGGGTTAAGAACCCCAGACATCACCCAGGCAGCCCACTGCTTAGGCAGACACAGAGGGACTTCTCATAAAGCCACAGGTTTTAATGCCCACAATGAGACCTGGGCAGAGCCGGCTGTTTCAGTCCTCCCTACAGGACAGAGCAGGAGTGAGAAGCTTTTGGGGGTGAATCAGCCCTTCTTTCTCCATCCACCCCACAGCCTTGGGCACTCACGAGGACAGGAGAGAAACAAGACACACCACAACTGGCACCTGCCACCCACATCTTCCTCTCAAGAACAGGAAGGGAGGAGGTGGAAGCCAGAGATGTGGAGGGCCCGGAGTAGAGATGGCTCATCCCAGGGCTCCGGGAAACTGCTTCCCTAGGGCTCTGCTTCTATCCAGGAGAAGGTATCCTTTGCCACCACCCTGGAAACAACAAAGCTATGGGAGGCAAAGGTCTGTGACATTGGTAAGGTCTGTAGTCTCACAGGCTGACAGAGGCAGAGCTCAAGGTGAGGTGCTCTTTCCAAGGCTGACAGGAGGAGGGCTGGTAAGGTGGCTCGGGGGGTAAAAATGCTTGCCACCAAGGCTGACAACCTGAGTCACATCTCCAGGACCCATCGATGGAAGGGAAAAACAAACTCCCACAGCTGTCCTCTGATGTCCACAGGTGCAACCGTGCATGCGTCCACACGCACACACATGAACAGACAACTTCAACGGGAATAGGAAGAGATGGGAGTGCAGACAGGATGTGAAGGTCAGGGACCTCCAGTTCCTGCTGGAGTGACCTGCAGTGAGGCTCTCTGATGTGGCATGTGTGCTGTGGACATCTAGGAGAGCTGTGAGTGCTAATGTCCACAGATGTCATTTATTGCCTCTGCCACCAGGCCCGGCTCTAGGCTTCCTCTACTAAAACAAAACTAACACAAAGAATAAAAGCCACCTCACCTGTTGTGGAATACTCCCTTACACTGTGTGGAGATGTGTCACTGTGATGGGTTTAATAAAAAAAAATGGCCAATAGCTAGGCAGGAGGTATAGCAGGGACTTCTGGACAGAGAAAGTTCTGGGAAGAAGAAAGGCAGAGTCTCCAGCCAGATGGAGAGGAAGCAGGATGGGCAGTATTGAGTAACAGTAACTGAGCCACATAAAACAAGATAGATTTAAAAATATGGGTTAATCTAAGTTATAAGAACTAGCTAGGAACAGGCCTAAGCTAAGGCCAAGCTTTTATAATTAATAAGTTTCTGTCATTTTTTTGTGAGCTGGAAGGCCAAAGAAAAATCTGTCTATATTCACCCAGTTCCTAAAGCAGCCTGGCAGGGGTTGGTTCAAGCTGTGGAAAACTACTTGTGTCAGATTAAAGAGAGGAGGTCAAGCAGGCTGCAGGCCCTGAGATGGCAGGGCAGGCTGGAGGTTAGGTCAGGGCTGTGTGACCCTGGGCCCCTTTCCACACCAGCCTCTCCTCTCTGCACGCCGCTTCTATTTTCATTCGGTCATTTGCTTCTGTGTGTGCAGGGGAGGGAGTCGGATCTCACCCTCCACCTGCTGTGGCAGGGCCTCTCACTTCCCCATGCTAGCAGCCCCTAGGCGTCTGTGGATGCTGTCTCCTGTATCTCCTATCTACCTCCCACCTCACTGGAGGAGCACTGGATTACCAACGTATGCCACCATACATCCAACTCTTTGTGTGGGTTCCAGGAATCGAACTCAGGCTGTCAGGCTTGCATGGAAAGCTTTATTTTTTTAAAACCTGCTGAGCCCTCCCCCCCCCCCGGCCCCTCTTGTCTTCTGCTGAACTGACATAACTGCCATTTAAAATACGGCACTGGGCCTTCTACACATGCCTAAGCGTCTTACAGTGTGCATTCTTCGTGTTTGGAACCTCCAAATGCTTCTCTTCCAGCTCTTCGACCGCTGGAACTCACTCCTTCTCTACCAGTTTCTTTTAGCTTCTATGTGAGTAAATGTGTGGCGTCTGTCTTTGTGTAAGCAAATTTCTAAGTCTCGAACACGCATCTTCAGAAGATCAGCCTTCCTGGCTACCCCAGGAACCCACCTTATGCCCTCTCCCCCAAGCATCAAAGGCTTGGGTGGGGACCCTACTGGGGAAGGTTCTACTGTGGTTCAAACAATCTAGCGGTCCTAGGCACTCAAGAGAGGTGCAAGAGGCTATATGGCTGCCCACATCAGATTACATTAGAAGCAGCTAAAAAGGCTTCGTATAAGCTGAGAAGAGGTGGGTGAGCCTATAGGGCTTGTGGCTCTGTCACTGACTACAGGTGTGAGCAGAGGAGGGGCCTCATCCTTTCTTAGAACCTGTAAGGGGAGAGGACACAACTGTTGTGCACACCACACCAGGACCAAGAAGGAAGGCTCAGTTGCAGCCCCTGATTCCTGGACTGTGCCTTGTGTCAGCAGTGCATACGGTGCCCACTGAAATGATCTGAGCACCGCCTCAGAGCCACGCAGTCAGAAACCCCAGTGTGGCTTGTGCTCTGGCAAGTCTATTAGGCAACTGGACCACAGAAAGGTTCAGGAACCAGTAACTCAGAAGCATCAACTTGCCAGGGTACTCCGTCCTCCTCAGCTGGAGAGCTCCAGCACCTGGCATGAAGCCAGCACTCGACAGAAGCACAGTGCATCTTTCTCTCCTGTGCCGACCACAAAGCCAGGCACTGACAAACTTCAAGAGGAGTTGGTTGGCTTCACTGTGAAAAACCGGCACCATGCCCACTGCCCAATAGATAGCAGGTACTCAATGAACACTCACGAGCAAGCATTTTATACACCCCGTGCCTTTGGGCTCTCTTAGTATAGGCCGTAGATATTGCTACTCAGATGAAATCTGTTTACTTAGGGGGAGTAAGGGGGGAAAGACTGAAGCATTAACTCAACAGTTCTCAGGATCACTCAAAAACCCGAGACTCCCATTACTAATTTCAGACAGCATACTACAGCCCTAAGACATTGAAGCCCTGAAGAGCACAGAGGAGGCTCTATCAACAGGCAGTCATGGGAAGAGGGGTGAGAAGCTACTGAGCAAGTCAGCACGCTGAAGCCATGAATCCAATCTAGCTAGCTTCTCAAAGATGGGGTAGGAGTGAGAGAGAGAGAGAGAGAGAGAATGAGTGTGTGTTGCTGGAGATGGAACCCAGGGTCATGCTGAAGCCATCCAAGTACTCTACTATGTCCCCAGCCCCAACTGCAGCCTATTCTCACAATGTGTGAGCAGACAAGTCTTTGATGGGCGGGTGGGTAACGCAGGTGTGTGTGTGTGTGTCTATGTGTCTGTCTGTCTGAATACAATGTGAAGACATGTATGTGGAGGCCAAAGGAAAAACCTCCTCCAATGCTGTCCAACTTAATTTTTTTATTTTTATTTTTTTGGAGACAAGAGTTTTTCTGGCTCACCAATTAGCACAGCAGGCTGGCTGAGGAGCCTCAGGATCTACAAGTCTCCGCCCCTTCAGTGCTAGAATTACAAGGGGATAACTACCATGCCCGGCTCCAACTAAGTTTTCATGCTTCTAAACATTTGAGCAAACAAAAGCAAAAACAAACAAACAAACAAACAACAAAAAAAAAAAAACCAGGACTACGAATGGCACAAAGCCCTGGGTTCAATCCCTAGTAAAACACACACACACGGGCACACACCCTGTTACATCATGGCATGTGAAAATCATATAGAATTCAAATGTCACAGCTGGGTGGTGGTGGTGCATGCCTTTAATCCCAGCACTTGGGAGGCAGAGGCAGGTGGATCTCTGTGAGTTCAAGGCCAACCTGGTCTACAGAGCTAGTTCCAGGACAGGCTCCAAAGATCCAGAGAAACCCTGTCTCAAAGAAACAAAAAAAAAAAAAAAAAAAAAAAAAAAAAAT